>JASSUY010038692.1:0-11065 GCA_032466535.1 Forpus xanthops | reverse complement strand
AGGCCAGGTTGGACACAGGGGCTTGGAGCAAGCTGCTCTAGTGGAAGGTGTCCCTGCCCATGGTAGGAGTTGGAGCTGCGTGAGCTTTCAGTTCCCTTCCAACCCAAACCAGGCTGGGATGCTGTGATTTGCCAATATCATTTATGTGTGTATAGGTACAGGTGGATATATTCCTCTCATGTTACTTTGTCACCCCCAGAACAGGGTGCTGCAGGGCCATTACCCATCCCCAGCAGCACCTCAGGGTGAGATGAGGGGCACATGCAGCCCCCTCGCCATGCCCAAAGCCATGGCCATGCCATGGAGGTCAGAGAAGGGAAGAGCACAGGACAAGCATCTTTCTTGTCCTGACTGTTCCCAGCTGTGCTGATGCTGCCCCATGGGACGGACCCATGGGATGGGATGAGTGTGTCCATCATGAGCTGAAGGGTGAGCTCTGCTGCTGCTGAGGGGACCCGGAGTTGCTTCTGTCCCCACAGGAGCCAGAACCACCGGCTGAGTTGTAAAGTGGTTGTTCCACAGTGTTACAGTAGGAAAACCCCTGTGTTAATGAGCACTTCAGCTTGCATGGAATGTCGAAGTCTGAAAGCTGATTGGAACAAGCTGGAAATGCCTGAGCAGAGGAAGCTGCAGGGTGGGAAATAGGGCTTTGGGCTCTTCCCTCTGCTGTTGGCTCTGCAGCCACATTGCTTCAGGCTGGAGCTGCACACGAGGGCCAAGGGAAAGCCCCGTCCCCTGGTTTTGCCTTTGCAAATCATAGAATGGTTGAGTTGGAAGGAACCTTATAGATCACATAGTTCTGACGGCTTCTAGAGGAAAGAAAGGAAAAAGCATCTATAGCTTGAAAATGCAGGTACAATCCCACTTCTTTACTCCTTAGGGGCTTGGAAATGGCTTTGGCTCCTCTGCAGCACTTTGCTGACATCTTCGTTGCATGACACAAACCCTTTCTGTGAACACTCATCCACACACCAGAGAGTGAGGGTGATTTTCTCTGGTCACTGCTTGTGAAAGGAGTTGGTATTTACATCAGGACCCTGTAAGTGACTGTCCCAGGGTGTCTATAGGTGACTGTCTAATGATGCTGTAGGTGACTCTCAGGACGCTGTAGGTGACTGTCCCACTGGCCTCAGGGCACTCGCTGCACTACTTCTTTTCCAAATTATTTCCCAAATTTTCAGGTTTTTTCCCCCACTTTTTCACTTTTCCCCCCAAAGTGTGACCCTGAAACCTCCCTGCAGCAGCAGCCCCTGCCACTGGTCCCTGCCCTCTCCTATCACTGGTCCCTGCATCCACTGTGGCACTGAGCCTGCTCAGCTCATTGTGACACAGCCAGGACCTTCCCCATGCCAACTCCAGCACGTGAAGGGCTGAAGCTTCCAAAATCCCTTTTTCCCTGTTTTACCCCTCGTTCAGTTGTTTTAGTGAGGTGGGGATGGAGCTCAGCTGGAGAAGAAAGCAGCAGTGGATTTAAGTTGGGTTTTGGGAGTGGGTATCAGGAGCAGCACCCCTTGAATGACTTTAAATACACAAATCCCATGAAACTCCTTGCTTTCCGTTGAGAAGAGCGATCGCCCTCATTTACCTTGCTCTATTTATAAACTGTTTAGAAGGGCCCTGCTAACCCAAGCAGGATGCGGGCTCCGTGCAGGAGCTGCTCCCGGGCCCAGGATAAACTGTTTGGGTTATTCTGGAAGCTGCTCCCAAGGGCTGGAAACTATTGCTAACGGTGAGGCCGTGCTCAGCCCCCCAGGAAGCGGAGTCACTGCTCTGCTCCTGGCTGGACACCGAGGTTGCTGCCATTCCTGCCTCGTGCCACCGGCTCAGGATGCAGGAGGGCTGATGCTGCGATGGGACCCCATGGGAACAAGGAGCAGGAGCGATTCAGGGCACAGCAACATGAAGGTGGGAGATAGAAAACAAACCCGCACCTGAGAACCCAAGTCATTGCTGATGGGGGGGTGCTCACAGGGCAGAGGGCAGCTCTGGGCTTGGAAAAGGAGCTCTGGGTCTGGAAAAGTGATGGATGCTGCAGGTGATGCTGCGCAGCCCCACGCTCCAAGGATGGGGGCTTCTGTGTCCCCATCCCAGCACCATTTGTCCTCCGCTTGTAACCTCTCACTTTTAGTTTCGGTGCTCCCTGCCGGCTCCAGGCTGTGTCTCCATGGGGTCTATGTCATCTCTGCACCCATTTTCCAGGCACCTCCAAACCCGTGACCTTTTCAGCTGCTTTTTGCTTCTTTTGAACAGATTTCCTCCTTTTTGCAGAGTTCCCCTTGACAAGGCCGGTGCTGCGGGGATGGGACCACAGAGCGGATGGGGCTCACCCTGGACCCATTCTGCGCAGCCCCCAGAGGGACCCATTGGTTTGGGGGGGTTCATTGAGCTTCCTGGGGCAGCACAGTGCAGGGGGCATTTGCACGTGTCTGGGCTGCAGTTTATCAGCCCTGGGGGTGCTCTGGCAAGAGGCAACAAGGCAAAAACGGGGGAAAACCCTAAAATCACCCTGTAGGTCAGTGCTCAGCAGCAATGGGCCCTGTGGTCCCCCCCAGCTGCAGCAATGGCTTCTGATGGGTACCAGAACTGGGGGCTCCCATCACCTGCAGGTACCCAGACCGGGGGGTGCTGGTCAGTGACTGCCAGGACCTCAGCTCCGAGGTCTGCAGGAAGGGCCCAGCCCGGCCCGGCCGCTTCCTCCCATCAGGGACCCGGCTTGGGAGCCCCTTCATCCGCAGGGACACAGATGGGAGCCGGGGATTAAGGGACACAGTGAGTGGGGGACTGGAGCTGGGGGGAAAGAGGCCCGGCCCAATGCACACCGCTCCTCAACAGACACCCCCCTGCATGCACAGGGCCCCTCCACACTGCACTGCCCCACTGCATGTGTACAGCCCCCTTGGTAACCTGCCCCACTGCGCAGGCATGGCCACCCCACTGCTGCCCTGCTTACATGGTGTGTCCCCCATCCCGCTCCCCTGTTGCACTGCCCTGATGCTCATGTGTGCCTCCCTTCTTTAAACAGTCCCCCCATGTACACAGCCTACTGCACTGCATGTGGGGATCCCCCTGTGTGCACTGCCTCCCATGCAGCTTCCCAACTGCATTGCCACAGTGCCCACATGTGTGCCCCTACCCTGATATCCCTCCCCATAGCACACAGCAGCATGGCAGCTTGCTGCCCCACTTCGGGGTACCAGAGGTCTGCAGAGCCCATGGCTGTGGCAGGGGCAGCAGCTGCACAGCTGGGAACATGAGTAAGGGCCTTCTTCCATGGTCCTGTCCCCTTTGTCCCCATGGGCTGCACCACGGGGACATCCCCACATGGGACATCTCTTGCTGTCAATGATGCCCCTGTCCCATCCTCCTGCTCCCCCAGGCGCTCTCCCCACTTCTTTGTCCACCAGCCCAGGCCAAACTGATGATTCTGGGAGGTTGATGGGCATCAACGCCGGGTCACCATCCCCAGCTGCAAGTGCCAGCCCTGCATCACCCCACATGCATCCCACTTTCACCTGCACGGGCACCCCAAGGCTGTGCTTGGCACCCTGGGTCAGTCTGCCCCACAGGGGTCCCCATCCCCACGCACCATTGTCCCATGCAGGTTGGTTCCTTGTCCCCCCTATAACCAGGAGCTCTGGACGTGGCCCTCGGCTCCTCTGCCTGCAGCTTGGGGCAGTTTAGAACCCCCATCTCCCAGAAAGGGCACACATTGAGCCCTTCTTCCACCTCCCTTAGTTTCCTGCCCCCTGTTCCCCTGTATTTGCCCATGGGGTGCTGGGGATGGCTCATGTTCCCCCCAGTTACAGCAAGATGTGCGATGGCCCTCGGGTGCTGTCCAGGAGCTGCTTTTCCTCCAATTGCTTCCTTTTGGGGTTCTGGGGGCACTGATGGGGTTTTCCAATGGTTTCAGCTGTGTTCGGGGGAAGTTCCTCCCTTGCAAAACTCAGAATTAGCCAGAACCCATCTCTTGCCATGGCCGCTCCTGGAGGAGCAAGCTCCTTGGGGCAGGGTTTGGGACCAGCCCCAGGCATCCCAACCCTGGGAGCAGGTCCTGGTGCTCCGTGCCAACAGACATCGCCCATCTGAGCTCCTGTGCCTCCATAGCACAGAATTCCCCACAGCTGCAGAGATTTGTTAGGCAAATCCCAGCCTCAGCCACAGCGAGGTTTGGTGCTTGGCACAGGGGCACCGAGACTCTGCTGGTCCAGGCTGGGGGTACCCTGCTCAGAGCATCCCAGCCCTATGGGGATGTGGGGACCTTTGTGTACATCGCAGCCAGGGTGGGATCCGTGATGCTCTGAAGCACCCAGACCTCCTGGTTTTGGTCCTGTGCGGCTGCTGCCGCAGGGAGCACGTTCCTGCTGGGGTTTTCCCAGCGCCAGGAGGTTGAACCCATCAGGAAGTTGTTCTGTGGCTGCTCTGCCTTTGCCAGATGGGTTTGTTCCTCAGGGCAAAGCCTTGGCCGGGTGATGAGCAGCACGAGGTGCCAGGGGGTTCAGTGGGGCTGGAGGAGCACTGGGCCGCAGGGGGGATGTACCCCCATGAGCTCGGATCAGAACCCCCCCGGCGCTCCCCCCTCCTGCCCTCAGTGCAGCCGAAGGAAGAAGTGGTTTTCCCGTGGGGGTTCCTGTGCAGTGAGGCTCCCGGTGCACGCAGCATCACTTGTTGAGGCTGGTCCTGCAGCCTGGCCCCGCTGTCCCCATGTGCTGTGGGGAAGTGCCTGTTCCTGTGGTGCAGGAGCTGCTGCAGTGCCCAGGGACAGACAAACCAATTGCTCCGGACCTGCTTCCACCCAGACACTGGTTTTATGGATTCACTGCTTTCTGCAGTTTCACTCGTGCTTCCTGCTCCCCCTGGCAAGGCCCCTTGTCCCCGGGCTGTGGCTTCAGCTCTGATAACCTCAACAGCATCATCACTTTGACCTTTACCAGTGACGGGCTTTGGGCTGATGTCACCCTATGGGTGGGATGTTTTCCTTGACCTTGGGGCTCTGGAGGCTGTGCGGGTGCTGAGCTCATCCCACTGCCCCATTCACATCCCACTGCCCCATCCATATCCCACTGCTCTATCTATACCCACGACTCCATCCATATCCCACTGCTCCATCCCTGTCCCACTGCTCCATCCATATCCCACTGCTCCATCCCTGTCCCACTGCTCCATCCCTGTCCCACTGCTCCATCCATATCCCACTGCTCCATCCCTGTCCCACTGCCCCATTCACATCCCACTGCCCCATTCACATCCCACTGCTCCATCCCTGTCCCACTGCTCCATCCATATCCCACTGCTCCACCCATATCTCACTGCTCCATCCATATCCCACTGCTCCATCCCTGTCCCCCTGCAGCTCCCCATGAGTCGCGTTTCTCCGCACGATGCCACCGCGATGTGACGCAGGCACCAAGGAGGGCTTTGAGCAGAGATGGGGGGAGAGCAGCGGCCCCGCGGCCGTCCCCTGCGCGGGGAGAAGGAAGTGCCTCTTGGGCCACTCCTCCTCCCATTTCCTCCCTGCAGCCGCAGCTGTAGACGGATGAGGAGTGCAGAGGAGCCGCTGGCCTGTCCGAGGCTGAGGGGACCCGAGGGGACACTGCGGTAACTGCTCCCGCTTCGGCTGCCCCATCCCGCTCCCCTTTCCCCGGGAGCCCCTTTGCCTCAGCCACCTCCATCTCCATCCCCGCCACCTCCTCCTGCTTGTCCCCAATGGCCCCTTTCCACCAAAACCCACCCCAGTTTCATGGGGACCCTTCTGTTCCCGCTGGTTTCAGGTGCTCCCGGCTCTTCCCTCCTCTTGGTGCCCTTCCCATCACTCCTGGTCCTTGGGATTGGCAATTGCGCTGGGAGCAGGGCTGGCGCTGTTTGGTGGCACACAGGCTTTGGGGTTTGCACTGCCCTGGGGTCACCATTGTGCTGTGGTATGGGGAGGGTGAGTGTCTGCAGCTCAGCTGGACACAGTCCGTACTGCTCAGCTTGTGTTCAAGTGGTGTCCTTGGGGAGCTGAGCTTGGGATGTGGGGTGTGCCGTGTGCTGGGGCCCTGCTGGTCATTGGTGTTGGCCATTGACACCCTTTGATGCACTGCTCGTGCTATGAGCGGCCGTTTTCCTCCACGTTCCCCCTGGAATCGCTCAGGAGCCTGAGTTTGGAGGGCAGCTCCCTCCTCTCCAGTGCCAACTTCGGGATTCAGCAGCCGGCGCTTTAACCAAGGACACGTTCCTCTGTCTGGTGTCTGACTTATTCCCACCCGGAATGCCCGGAGGCTGCGTCCATCCCGCTCGTGTCCTGGCTGCCTCCCTCTGCCCACGCAGGCTCCTCTGTTGTGGAAACCTTGTTTTGGCGGGCGCAGGGTGACACACGGGTGCAGTTGTGATGGAGGAAAGCCGGAGGCTCTCAGGGGCTGGGTGCCTGCGGTACCGGGCACAGAGCAGTGAGTAACGGTGTTTACATGGGATGCTCTGGATGTTACTGCTGGGTTCTGTTCCATGCTGCTGCTCCCAAACATCCCATTAAGGTGCTGAAGGCTCGTCTCTGGGAGCTGGCAGCCTGCACGGCTCCGCTCTGACATTGAGCAAGCAGGGGCTGCTCTTGCAAAAGAGTCCATGTAAATCCCAGCAGGTATTAGGAACTGAGTCATGGGTTCAGTAGGAGTATTTGGTGCGTGACAGGACAGATTTCTTGCTGAGGATGGATTCAGCTCATCTGGAGGGCTGGACATCCCGTGCCGGTGGGATGGATGTGCCCTCTGGACTCTTGATTTTGGGAAGGGGGTCTTGAGCATCTCCTGGCTAATAAGTGCTCTGTCCTCGATGTTTTCCATCAGCTTTACAGGGACTCTGGGGTCTCTGCATGGACACAATGGTGGTAGGAGAGTCAGCTCCAGGCTGTGAGGAGCTGAAGTGCTCCATGCTTGGGCAGGGTGATGACACCCTGCAGTGTGCCGTAGGGACGCATTTGGGATGTCTCATGTTTCCCTGCCAGCATCCTTCTGCTCCCTGAACCTTTTCCCAGAACTCCCACAGCTCCCCCTGGCATTCCATCACCTCCTCAACACCTGCCTGGGTTTGGGGCTGAGAAAGCATCACTGTGTGTTTATGGGATGTTCGCATGTTGTCCTGTCCCCAGGCACAGCTCGTGGTGTCCCCGCTCCCCGGGGACCTCATCCCGTACTGACCTGTTCTGCAGAAGCTGCTCCCAGCAGCTTTGGGGACAGCTTTTTGGGTCACTTTGGGGACCTTCAGGCCCTGTGTGAGCAAGACAGAGTGTGAGATGTAGAGAAGTGAATGAGTGACCCAGGGTGCTGTGGGGACAGCCCGGGGATCCCAGTGACATCCTGGTGGCCCCCAGCCCCCCTGCCCAGTGGCTCTGCTCCTGCTTGCAGGAATCTCGTCTGTCTGGTTCTGCTCTGGGCATGGACAAACCCTGCACAGGGTCAGCAATTAACACGCAGGGCTAATTGCTCCACAGCAGATTAGAGCTGGGCTGGTCCTGGCTCTCATCCCAAACCAAGCCGGATGCCAGCACATAGTCCAGAAATCACCTTGTCCCAGGGCAGGGGTGAAGCTTTGCTCGGCATTATCCCGGCATTTGAGAGGAGCCAGGGAAGGAGCCTGGTGAAGAGGTGGCTGGGAGCGTTTCCCAGCACCGGCTCCTGCGTCAGCCCCATGCTTGGGGAAGTAAAACCTTCTCCGGAGCGTGACATTCAGCAGGTTGGTAACTTCCTGCTGAGCTGAAGCAGGTTAATAATGAACCCTCGGTCTCCTCCTCCTGCCCAGAGACGTGCTGCTGTTGGCAACACCGAGGGCTGAGTTTTCCTGGGAGGCCGATGAAGGCGGCTCTCCTCTTCCTGCTCTTGGGGTTGGCAATGTCACGGTGTCATACTGCTCCTGCGTCAGCACTGCTGTGATCCTGAGCTGGCTGGAAAATACCCTCCCTCTGTGACACAGCTACTGCCACCACTGCCGTTGTGCCGGGCAGGGACAGAGCAGTCCCAGCGCTGCCGCATGTGGAGGTGGTTGTGTGCAGGGTCCTGGCAGCCGCCAGCCCTGGGGAGGTGTTTCCTCTTGGGGGCTTCCCTTCCTCAAGCCCTGCTGCTGGAGCATGGCCTCTGCTCTTCCTCCTTGTGCACCAACCAAGGTTTGTCCGTGCGTTGTCCGCGCAGATGGTTATCCCCAGTGATGCTCGTGTCCCAGCTCTCCTGTGGGAAGAGCACAGCGGTTACTGCCTGTGCAGGGGTGTGAGTGTGTGGGCTCATGGGGTAGGGCTAGGGGGGTAGGAGGGTTGGAATACTGGGAAGAATTCCCCCCTGAGAGATGTGGAGCCACCACAACCCTGTTCCCACAGTGAGTTACTGCTGTGCGCACACCTTGTAAGGGCTCTGTGGGTGCGAGTGACAATGTCCCTTAGGGGGTGCATGTGCATGTGCTGGGGCACTGGTGTGGGTTTGTGTCCTGCTTAAATAGAGCAGGGAACAGGACTGGGCAGCTCTGGGTCTGTCTGCCCATGTCCTGCCTCTTGCTCCGGGCAGCACGGAGCAGAGCCATGGCTTTGGCTCCAACCTGTTCTGAGCTCTCCTGGATGCGAAGGTAGGGTTGGGTTTGTGATAGGCATCAGCTTGGTTTATTTATGCTGAATTTCATCTGTAGTGTTGCATGTCTAGACAGTCTGCCAGAGAATTAGCTTAGGTCTGACGGTCTCTCTCTGCCACCTTGTGATTGCTGATGGGTACAGGTATTAGAAGGTGAGGTATCTCCCTAATTTGACTGTCAATGTTCACTTCAAAATCTTACAAAGATTGATTTTCACATTTTCTTTTTAGATAGAAGATGATGTGAATGAACTGTAAGAACCAGATGAGATGGATGAAGAGCTGCCCTGTGCTGAGGTGGATGGAGAAGCATACTTTGCCATGGAGGATCTGGGAGGAAAGAAGCCCTGTGAAGAAAGTGATGCTGAAGATGTGTCCTGTACTGAGAGTGATGAAGCAGCAGACGTGCCTTGTACCAAGAGTGATGCAGGAGGAGACGTGCCCTGTGCTGAGACCAACCCCAAAGAAGAGGCACCTCTTGCTGAGAGCAATGTGGAAGGAGAGATGCCTGGCACTGATGGCAACGGGGAAGGGGAAATGCCCTGTGCTGAGGGTGATGCCAAAGGAGAGGAATCTTACTGTGAGACTGATGAGGAAGAAGAACCAGCTACTGAAATCCCTGCTGCTTCCAAAAGAATGTATTCCATTTCTTCTCCCTTGCGGGCAATCATCCGTCTGCGCCGGCGTTACCATGGACAAAAGAAAAGCCGTCTGCATTTAGAGCTGCCCCGAGAGAAGCCTTCCGAGCTCGTCCATACGAGGCTGCTTCAGAGGCAGCTTTCCCTGAACAGAACTGGCCTGTATGGCCCTTCCATGCCTCTCTTTAACCAGAGCAGCTTTGGAAGTTCCCAGTACTTCACCTTTGACACGTCTGTGGAGCAGTATGCTATGAAAAAGTGCAGGCGGAAAAAGAACCGGAGGAAATCCAGGATAGTGCTGTACCCAGATAAAACAAAGAGATACCTGCCAACGGAGGAGAAGAGCAAGGCAAAACGCTGCCTCCTCTTGCTCATTGTCATTATCTTCTTCCAGATTCTCAATGCAATAGAGAACCTGGATGATAACCTCCAAAAATATGACCTAGATGGTTTGGAGAAAACCATGCACAGGGAAGTGTTTGGGCAGAAGGTTGCTGTGGAAAGCATTATGGAATTACTGAAAGACTACCTGGCTACCCACATACACAGCAAGCCTCTAGTCATCTCTTTAAATGGCCCAACAGGAGTTGGGAAGAGTCATGTTGGCTGGCTGCTGGCCAGACATTTTCGTTCCATCATGGACAATGACTTTGTGCTTCAGTACTTTGTTATGCATCACTGCCCCAGCGCCATGGCCCCGCTTACATGTGAAATAGATTTGTCTAAGAAGATCTCTGACATGGTCACAAGAGCTGAAATAGAAGAGAAGATCCCATTGTTTATTCTGGATGAGGTTGAGCTCATGTCTCCAGTCCTGCTAGATACTCTCAGCCGATTCTTTGAGCCCAATCAAACCAATGAGTTCCTCAATGCCATCTATATTTTAATAAGCAACATAGGAGGTGGTGAAATAACCAAGTTTGTTATCCAGAATGCATCTGCTGAGATCCTGCATCAGCAAAGGGGAGCTGAACAACTGCTGAGCATCGTCCAGCCTGTACTGATTGATGCCCACCCTCTCTGGAAGTCTGCAGATATCATCCCATTTGTCCTCTTGGAGAAGACTCATGTCATAAACTGCTTCCTAGAGGAGATGAGGAGGGAAGGGCTGTATCCCGACCAGAAACATGTTGAAAATTTAGCTAGTCAGCTCAGTTACTACACTATGGAGGACAAGCAGTACTCTAGGATGGGCTGCAAGCAGGTTGTGGCCAAAGTCAACCTGCTGTAGTGCTTACCGCAGGGACCAAGTCCTGCTCTCTGGATTTGCAATGTTCTGGCCTTCTGGAGGAGGCATTGCAGCAGGCTGTGGTCAAGGTGTCCTCCTCAGCCCTGCACTGACCTTGTCCTGGTCCAGGTAGAGGGATGGCAGCCTTTTGGTCTCTGTTCTCCTCCAGATGCTTCAATTGTTCCTAATGTTCTGTGAATAAGGCCTGGGCTACGAAGCCCAACCCACCTCTCATTAACTGCGAGATGCTTTGTTCTTCGCGTGCTCATTTGGGATACTTGTCATTAAGGAGCTGCGAGATGAGAAGAGACTCTGTGAGGAGGAGGAAATAGTAACTGAGTTACTGTCCTTGCAGTACACGTAACATTTTCTCACTCCTCAGGGCTCTCGGACTTCAGCTCTTTGTTTTTCTGGGTCCTGGCTGGTGGCGTGCAGAGCAGAGACAGTGATGGATGCCTGGGAGAATTAAGAGAGTGATAGAATCACAGAATCCCAGCCTTGTTTGTGTTAAAGGGACCTTGAAGCTCATCCAGCTCCAACCCCTGCCATGGGCAGGGACACCTTCCACTAGAGCAGCTTTCTCCAAGCCCCTGTGTCCAACCTGGCCTTGAACACTG
>JASSUY010038691.1:0-50820 GCA_032466535.1 Forpus xanthops | reverse complement strand
CGGCCTTGGGGCTGGGCGGCGGGGACCGGGTGGCCGTGGGGCCGGCCTCGGGGCTGCCGTGGGGCCGGGGCGTGCGGCAGGGCCGGCCCAGCCCGCTGCTGGTTTCCCACAACTCTGAGGAAAACTGCGTGCGTGCGCCTGTGCACATACACACACTCATTTATATATATATATATACACGCACGCTCGCTCACACAAAGAGCTGAGTAGCGGCGAGTAGTTTGGTAGGCATTTGCCACAGTGCTGTAGGAAGGGATTTGTCATCTTCACTGTGGTGGTGCCCAGCCGGGTGGCCAGGGCTGATCCCCAAACAAAGCCTGAAGCAGCCCCCCAACTCCAGCCAGGTCTCTGGGGAAGAGAGGGAGAAAAGGGCAGCCGAGGGTGGTTTTCTGGAGTCATGGCTCTTGTTAGTCTGGGGTACCCCTCAGTTAGGTTATTGCTTAGTGCTAAACAGAGCCAGGCTTGAAAAATACGCCCTTTTACTCCAGTCTGAGCCAGCAGGCTTAGCAGATTCAGGAGACAGCAGTGTGATCCAATAGGTTTTACTCAAATCATTGCTGGTGGCCCATTACGGGCAGGGCAATTGCCTGGCGAGGAAACAAGGTGGTACCTCAGCAACTCTTGTGATTTTGGGTCTGTCCAGCTGCCCAAAGGCTAGGCTGTGGCGTTGTCCTTTGCCTTGTTGGTTTGTGCAAGTAAGTGTAGACCAGGAGAATGGTCAGCCCCCAGGACAGTTGGTGATACCTCCCACAGGAGCCCTGTCTTGTGGACCCCGGTGCGTTGCAGGAGGTTGGTGTTCTGTCCGCAGTCCTCGGTTCAGAAGTGGGGTTAAAGGGCTGTGGACTTCGGAGCCTTCAGGCTGAGGTGATCCTCAGCTGCTTTAAGACCATCCTGACTGTGTTTTCCCCATACCTTCCTAGTGGAGCAGACCGCTGGCTGTGTGGATAGGGTCTGGAGAAGGTCTCGCAGAGTACCCACGGGTGATGCCCTCCCGCGTTATTCCAGCCGGAGGTCAGCAGAGGGCTCTAGCAGTGTGGGCCCACATTGGTTTTTTTTTGTGTTGTTGCAGTTGATTTAAATTTCTGTAACTTTATTGGTGTGACAGGCTAAGTGTGCATTGCCAGGGGCTTGTGGCAGGCTGTGTTTGGGATAGGTGTCCATTTTGCATGGGCAAAATTTGCTGGCAGGCTGCTGCCTGTTACGCTTGACCCTTGCTCTTGCTGAAGTCGACAGAAGAAGGTTCAGTGACTCCAGAGGGATCAAAATGGAGCCTGCTGTGCGGCTTATTTTGGTAACCAGTCCTCTGCTGTTGGTAGAAAGGAGCTAGTGTCCTCATCTGTGCCGTTTGTTTTGTCCGACTACCTTCCTGGGGAGGAGAAGAATCAAACAGTTTAATTCCCTGTCCCAAGAAGGCTGATGGGATCAGGGGAGAAGTTAGTCTGGTAATGTAAGGGGTGAGACTTTGGGGCTGTTGCCTTGGTGCTATTTCTGGTTCTGTGATGCAGATATATCTGTGAGCTAGAAATCAAGACTCTTGGCATTACCTTCCTGGCTCTGCTTCCATCCTGCTCTTCGACCTTGGAGGTCCTCTCTCTGTACCTCGTTTTCTTTTCTGCAAAGAGGAGATGATTTGCCTCTGTTCCACAAGGACAGTCCTGTAGCTCTTTCCACTGAAGCTTTTGGAGGCTTTGGGGTTGGGGCAAAAGGTGATTTTGTGTCTTTGGCCGTTTCATGCTTGCTCTGAGATGTCGAGCTGTAACAGGTTTTTATTTGGGATGATTTCACTCTGGTTGGAGACTGTAATTTTAGCTTCAGCCCCTACCCTTTTGTGCTCAAGAGAGCCTTCCACATGTTTTGTGGCACGGGAAGTTGTAGAGGAGGCAGACAAACACTCTTTGTTCCACGAGAAAAGATTTTCTGGTATAAATAAAAGAAACCACCAGCACTTGTGGCTGCACTTTTATTTTTAAAAGAACAGTGTGTCTGTATTGCTGCTAAGCCATTGATGGCAAGTGAGGCAAAGT
This sequence comes from Forpus xanthops, assembly GCA_032466535.1. Taxonomy (NCBI): domain Eukaryota; kingdom Metazoa; phylum Chordata; class Aves; order Psittaciformes; family Psittacidae; genus Forpus; species Forpus xanthops. The sequence goes on along the minus strand of JASSUY010038691.1, from coordinate 48,796 downwards.
GATCATGAACTTGTTCCTTTTCTAGTATAGCATGTTCCCACTTGACTGCTCCAAATTTGGATGTAATCCTGCCTGCTGTGGCTATGCCTGCCCTGAAGAGTTAATGTGGGCCCTAACTTAGTTTGAACCTTACTTCTCTCTCCATTGACAAAGAAGAACCTCTGACTCAAATCTGGAGGTGTTTTGAGGGGTAGGAGAGTGGGTTAGATGCGGGATTAACTTTAAACGTGGGCTGAAGCCCAAATTGCAGGAAGGGAGCAGGCCAAGTGTCGTTAGTCCTTCAGTGACCTTCCTATGTTTCCCTGTTAAAGACAGACCTTCTTCTGTCCCTGACACAACCAATGGAAAGGAAGCACAATCTGAATCAGCCCGGCAAAGTGTGGAATACGACTCCCAGTACATGGGAGTGAGTGTAGGTATGGTAGCAGGGGCAGGGCTTTGCTGTGAGGATGACTGTGCCTCAGTCATGTGCTCTGGTTTGGGTGCTAACTGTGCAAATGGAGTGTTGCATAGTGTCCAAGTGAATGCTCTGCGTCCAGCAAAATCAAAGCCTTCCATGACAGAATCTTCTGACTGGCAGCTGGAGAAAGATTCCCTGTTTCCTTTTCAGAGACTGAGTGAGACTTTGGAAAATCATTATATGTTAAAGTAAGGGCAAAATTTCCTAGATTCTTTAAGGAAGGGATTTGGTCCTGCCAAATCTTCCAAATCTCAAGTATAGTCATCAGGGTGCAGCCGTGAAAGCAAAGTCTCTGCTAAAGTAGTTGAATGTGCTGTTCTGTGGCCAATCTGTAGTCAGTATTCTCTGGTGTCATCCAGCTGTTTGTGCAGTGCAAACATTTAGGAAGTGTGGTAGACATTAATCAGTTTCACTTCAGTTTTCAACTCCGTTTCGGTTTCTGCCTCCTTTATGCCCCAGACTACTGCAGTGAGCAGCATTTGATCTGCACAGGTAACTGCTGCTTTCCCTCCCTCTTTAATTCCCTCCCTCCCTTTGACGTAGGTCTGTAAGCATTTTTGTCCAGAACTGTGCCTTCTCTGCCAGAGTTCCCAGATCCTTCCTGCTGGCACAGTGTGAATGATCAACAGTGCAGTTCAGCCGTTGTCATTGTGCCTACAGAGTTTCCCATGTATTAAATTGTTCAACTTGTTAGAATATACGTGATGGCTGAGGTCACTCTGAAGCGGAACAGGAAGAACGAAGTAGCCACAGACAAGATAGAAGAGTAGACAGGAGGCATACTGCAGTTAGGAGAAGAGGAAAGAGGAAGGGAAAGGACAAGGAATAGAAACATGCTGTCTTCTAGACGAGGAATACCAACAAGCAGTCCATGCCTGCCAGGCTACATTTCCCTTTCACAAGCCACTTTCTCTTTTAATAGCTGCTCACGCTTTCTGACACTTCAGACTCCCAGGATGAAAGCTCCTCCCCTCTTGTACCCGCTCTTAGCGCTGTGGCACTGTCAGCTCTGCGTGACCTAGAATTAACTTTCAACAATTAACTGCGGGCTGTGAGCTCCAAGCCCTGCAGCTTTTGCATTTTTGTGGCAAAGTAACCTTTATGCCAGTTTGTCACAAGCTCAGGGCACTTTAGGAATGCTTACTGGAGACCATATTTTTCCATGATGCAAGCAGTTTGCTCTTATCACTCTGAGTTATCAACTTTGGTGTTGTAGGACTCTCCATACTGTACAGGTGGATCATTACAGTGCATAACAGCGTGGGCAGGTGCTATCTCTTTGGTGTACTCTTTTCCTCTGCTCCATTTGGGACATCTTCCTTTACCTGCATGCTGGTAGAGCTAAAAGGCCTGGAGGGCTCTAGGTACTCACTGTCTGCAGAACTGTACTAGCATCTGGATTTTGTGCATGTGTACTTGTCTGTCTTACTTCTCATCTCTTTAATTCTCTCCAACCCTTGACCAAGCAACAGAATGAAGCTTTGGTAAGAGACTGGGAAACATTGAGAAGTGCTTGTGAAAGCAGTGAAGATCGCAAGCAGTTAGTGTTCGCTCTATTAGTAGGGAAGGTGGGAGATCATGGTAGGTCCACCCTGTGCCCCCTCCCACACTGTCTCGTTGTAGCTCGGTAGCCAAGTATATGGTCTGGTTAATCCTGGGGATGCTGTGGGCTGGCTTTGTATCTTTCAGTGGGTGGCTTGATTCCTTGGTCTGGGAAAGTGGTCAGTGTGGAGACATGGAGGTTGTGACTTGTAGCAAGTGCTGTCCTGGTTCTGAGGTGGCCTTTTGAGGTGGATGTTCTGCATGAGCAAAAGAAGTGGCTGACTGGAAGAGTGAAGATACGTGAATGCATGGTTCAGAACCTTCTGCTTGTTCTTGGAAGGGTCTCTGCTCTGAACACTGTAGAAAGGATGCTTCTGGCTTATTCTCTTGCCTTCTAAAAGCCACTGGAGCATCCACTGGCTGTTTTGAAAAGGGGTAAATGGCAAATTGGCGAAGGGTTTTAACCTAGAGTGCAGATTGTCCTCAGCAGCCTCAGGTGCCTTTTGGCTAGGCTAGTATGCTTAGTGGCAGTGTATCCAAGAGTGTGGGGGATAGCAGGGAATATAAGTGAAGGTGTGGTCTATTTTGCCTCTGCCCTCAATCTGTAATAGGAAGATTGTCTCCTTCTGTCCCCCATTGATTTGTGTGTGTGTAGGGGGTAGAGACAAAGGACTTAGGCTGGCCTGCAAGACTGTTGGTGAAGAGCATAGGGTAGATGTGTTGCAACTGTCTGTCATTTTAAGGGGTGAAGCGCTAGACGTTCTTCAGCTAAGTTTGCATTAACTTATTCCCTCCATTCCTTCTTTTAGTTATCAAATTCCTGGAAGTCTATGAGCGCAGCTTCTGCAGGACAATTGAAACCCTGGTGGACATTTTCCAGGAGTACCCTGATGAGGTGGAGTACATATTCAAGCCATCCTGTGTGCCTCTGATGAGATGTGCGGGTTGCTGCGGCGATGAGGGTCTAGAATGTGTCCCTGTGGATGTGTACAACGTCACGATGGAGGTGAGGGCCCAACTTGCAAGCTGGCATGCTTGGGTGAAAGGAAACAAGTCAGCCATCACAGCCACTCCATGTCTCAGCTCCCAGTTAATTCAGAGGAAGGGCACCCTACCACAGGGAACTGGAGATTGTCAGATCAGAAGGACTAACCTCTCTCCTAACCATTGTGCCCAGCATTGTACCATGCAGGGTTAAAAGATGAGTTGCCCATGTTTAATCAAGGCTAAGGAGAGAATCTGGCTTTTTTTGGCTCTGACCTCGCCAGTACCCAAATAGAGTTGCTAGAAGCATGCAAAAGAGCATTTCTGCAAAGGAGCACTTCATGTTCAAGGTAATGCAAAGGAGCATTTCTGATGCTCTTTCCTCTAAAGCTTCAAAGAAGATAATCCTTGGGCCCCTGCTGCACCTTCACTCTGTGTTTGATCCACAGCTGTTTATCTGAAGGCGCATGGGTAGTGCAAGAGGGGAAAGACTGTCAGTACTCTCTCCCTTAGGGCATGTGAGGTCAGCCTTTACCAACAGAGTGGGGGATTTGGGTCATTAGCTACATTGGCACAGCAGGGGTGGAAAGGGGCTCTAAGAAACACACTGCTTCAGTGTCAAGTGGAAAAGCCTTTCTGCCTCTGGGCATCCTCCTGCTTTGTTTGGAGGCTGCTGAATTCGTTCCTTGAAGGAAACAGAGATGGCTGTGATAGAAAAGGCTGGGTATATGGGGAAGATGCAAACTCTGCTTTAGAGAGCTTTGTTGCCTCCCTTGTCTGCAGCCTGGATCCTAACTTGGGCCCACAGTGGTGCTGCTGTCCATTACCCTTAACTTACAGCTCCCTCACCTACTTTTGTTCTTCAGCCTCTTGAATGGCCACTGTGAATATTGCCATCACTTTGTGATACGGGTGAGAGACATGCAGTACTAAGTGATGAACCAGCGAGCTCTTTTTACATGTCATTTGAGCTGTGTTTGAGCTCTGGTGGGGAGCCTGTCTGAGTCCTTCCATGGTTCCCTAATCTGCTTTTCCATTTGCAGGCTCTAGCTTGGGCCTGAGCATGGTGTAGCTGGGGATGGTCTTCCTACCATTCCTTGCTGAGTCACAGCTTTGAGCTGATATACCTGTATGCCTGGAAGGGGTCGGAGACACGAGCAGATTCTTGGTACAAATGCTAGAGCTCGTAATTCAGTCAGGTCCTGGGTTGAGAAACTGTGACGATACATGCATCGCTTCTAATATAACTACCTTGGAGGCATCTGGGAACTAGGTGATGGACAACTTGTGGCCCTGCAAGGCTGCTTTAACCACAGATGACCAGATTTTACATTGTGTTGAGTTACTGACAAAGTGATACGTCAGCTGGGAAGAAATGGTGGCATAGGTAAAAGGAGTCAGATACGGAATTTTTGCTTGGGCCCTTGTGTTGCACTGAAGCATGCTTCTACATAAGAGCAGGCTGGATACTCCTTTACTGTCGCTCTAGCATCAACCAGGGACAGCTCAGGGAGAACCTTGCTATGGTGTTAAGCCCTCTCCCATGCCTGTCTCCAAGGCTGTCCACCAGTGCTGGCACCTTGTATACATGAGCAAACAGAGCTTTGGCACGAGTCTGGTGGTGTTGCTTGCTTGTGATCAAAGACCTTCCTGACTGGGAGAATGGGGCCTCAAAGCCAGCTCAGACTCTGCCATGCTGTTCCCAGGAGCACCTGGGGTGCAAATGCTTTGCTGTGCAGCAGGCTGATTTAGAGCTGTGAATATAAATAGTGAATGGGCAGTGACCCTCTGTGTTTCTTTCATTCCAGATCATGAGAATTAAACCCCATCAGAGTCAGCACATAGCGCACATGAGCTTCTTACAGCACAGTAAATGTGACTGCAGGTGAGAATGGAGCAGCACTGGTTCCTCTTGAAATAAACTTACTCTGAGCCTTTCCTTTTTCTGCCTTTGGGTTGGGACTGTTGTCTAGAGGCTTCTGCAATCTCATCAGTTGGTTTGCAGAGGGATGGCTGAGCCTGGGAAAAGAAGTAATTTGCTGGTGCGGCTCCTCCATCTCCAGATATCATGGGTGACAGTGCTAGCCTGCAACCTGAGGTCTTTTGGCACTGACTGCCAGTGAGGTGCAAAAGGAGAGCAAATGCTTTGAGAAGGACTACTAAACTTGCCATTGGCATCCTGCAGTGCCATCTGTACATGTCCTTCCTTGGACTTGGCGGGAACTGGGGGTAATACTGGAAGCGTATGTGGTAAGCTCCCTTCTAATGAGACGTTTGTTCTCTCTTCCCACACAGACCAAAGAAAGATGTCAAAAACAAACAAGAAAAGTAAGTGACAAGCCTTTCCTCCTTTCTCTTTTGGTGGTTGGTTGGTGTTTCCTCTCCCCACTGCCCCTTGCCCTTTTCTTTCATTGGAGATATTTACTTGGATAAGGTGTTTTTGGAAATGGCATACGGTAGTGCATGGGGCGACACTCTGAATCCATTCCAGGTGGGCACAGAAATCCAGATCTGATGGTTGTTCCTTCATACCCCAGTCTTGGAGCTTGCATGACACACGGCCATGGCAGACATTCCTAATGCTTTATCCTGAGTCAGGGAGGTCCCGTCGTGTGTGTCCTACCAGAATGGATTCAAGGTGCAGCCCCTAATCTCCCTTCCCTCTTCCTGGGGTGTTTCTGGTTACTGCAAATCACTGCCTTTTCTTTACGATTAATTTTTTTTTCCTTGCTGCTTGAATGAGTACTTGCTGGCTTCTTTCACAGCAGCTTGGGTAGGAACTCTGCTGGCTACTTGGAGAGGTGACAATAGAGGTCTGGTGGAGGCAGGACAGATGCCATGCAGGATGTGGATCTGGTTTTGGTTGGGTGGGGACCAGGGAGGGTGTAAAAGAAGGTGGATGTCCTGTCCAGGTCTTGGTGAGGCTTTCATGAAGAGTTTTTTCAGTCTGATGGATTTGCTCTTGTGACCTGAAGGAGGTTAAGGCACAGCCTTCCCTTTCCTTCCTCCCGAAAGTAAAAACATGTGGAAGGTAGAGGAATAAGCTCTTGTCCTGCAGTAGCTGCAGGGATGATCACAAAATGTGGAGCAACATTGGAAAGAGTGTCCTTTTTGGTGAGAGTCAACTGGACTGTGCATGGCTGGGGTAGCAGCTCTGCTGGTCAGAGGTGTGGAGTTGGAGAGGAAGTGAGTGAATACTGGGAGATGAGGCTGAAAGCAGCGGGAGAGTGAGAGGACTTCTTTCACCCCTCTCCTAGTGGTTGTGTATTTCTAGCTGCCTTCCAGCCTCTCCTCCTCCCCATGGAAATCTGCTCCTGGCTGCAATGGGCTGTGTGCAGCTGGCACTCCTCTCTGAGCAGGGCCGTGTCGGGGACGGTTGGTCTGTGTGGCTCTGTGATTCAAAGGTGTGTGAGAGTTGGGTCTGTGTGAACTGCGGTGAGGATGGGGTGTGGGTGAAGCAGCCAGGCTGGACTGTGTTGCATTCCCTTTCCTATTCTAACAGCACCTTGCCTGCTCTTTGCTGGTTCCGCACTCCCTGGGGAAGAAGGGAAGGAATGGGAGAGACTGGTGTGCTCTGATTTGTGCTGGATTGAAAGTCCTGTTATATTGGTGCCCCTCTCCTCCCTTCAGGTCGATTTTCCTCCCCTCACCGCCTCCTTGTGACTCCTGACATGTAGGGCAGAGGCTGGGAGCGAGCTGATGCTCTGACACTCATTCCAGTGAGACGACTTGAACAGGGCCTAAGAAACACCTATGGTGCTTTCCCTTCTGTCCCCCATGTCCCCATCACAGCTCCCTCCTGAGGTGGGCTATGCCAAGGAATGAGGGAGCCTTTGCTGAACTACTGCAGTGCTGGCGCTCACTTGCCTGACAAGCCCTGGTGCTTTGCCTAGGGCCTTCTCCTTGCATGTCTCTCCTTTGGTCCTGTGCTAATGTGGCTCAGGAATGGCGCAGGCTCCAGCCTCCTTCTCTCCCTTTGCTCTCACTGGCCTTGTAGAGGTCCATGCTTAGTGTCTAGGCCTGCCCAAGAGTCATTAGCTGCTGGTGGATTGTTCAGAATGGAGTCAGTGTCTTGGCTTCAACTGCTCGTCTGTCTGGCAGATCCACGTGGAAGGCAAGGGGAAAGGAGGGAAAATCTGAAAGCTGCTTGCTAGTTATCTCCTGGGTGTCATAACTAGGTCAGGCCTCCCTTTTTCCCCTCCAGTGCTCAGGATAGAGGCTGCCAGAGGGGAGGTTAGCAGACATCCAGTGAGGTCTCCTGGAAGCCTCCAAACCACATGCAGGAGGTGGAGTGGGTAAGAAGAGCCTTCAGGCTAGATAGCCCTCTCCCATACAGTGATGCTGTGTAGACCAGGTCTCACCCCTTGTCTGCAGGGTGCTGAGGTGAGGCCCCCTTTGCTTTCATCCCAAGGCAGGATCACCACCACCCTGGCAGCAGAGCTGTTGGAGCTTGGCTGCTCCCTCCTAGACCTGGTGCTGGGCAGTGCATCAGGTCAGAGCAGTTTCCTTTTCCCTGGGAGGAGCCCCTCCCCTCAGGTTGCCTCTTGTCAGTCAGTGTGCGCCCGTGCTTGTGGCTTGGAACGGTTGTCTGCGCTCCCTGTGGTTGTGTGATGCTTTCACAAAGCTTTCTGTTCCTTCCCCTCACGTCCTGTCCCTTCCCCACTGCCCCTCTGGTCTGGAGGGGCCGCAGATCTGCCTTTGCTGGCAGCAGCCCTGCCGGCGGTGGTCTCTGCTGAGTCCCCTGGCACTGGCTTGACCATGGGCAGGCTGGTTGTGGTGCTGGCAGGAGCGCAGGAGGGCCAGTGGATGTGTGTGCAAGGTGGAGATCTATGCTTTGGCCCTGGGACCTGCTGTCCAGACCTGCCCCATGTGCTTCCCCCTCCCAGCAAGGCACATGGCTGTATTTTTTTCCTCCTCTTCCTTGCTTTTTCTTCCGTTTTCTCTCTCTCTCCCGTTCTTTCCTTCTCTCTCTCTCCCTCTGTTTTTTTTGTTTTGTTTTTCTTCCAGAAAATCAAAGCGAGGAAAGGGGAAGGGTCAAAAGAGAAAGCGCAAGAAAGGCCGGTACAAACCACTCAGCTTGTACGTTTGTGTCCTCTGCTTGTAGACTTTCTTCCCTCCCTTTCCCCAAAGCAATCCACCTGCTTGCTGCTCATGCAAATCTCACCCTCCCCTCCCAGTCACTGGTGGGCTGCAGATCCTGCAGGGGCAGCGCTGGTGGTGGCACCACTCTGGCACTGATGGCATCTCAAGGAAGGTGGCTTTAGCTTGCTTGGCTTTCTAATCATCAGTGGTGACAATTTTCCCAAGGCACAGGAGAGTGGACGGGCAGGCGAGCGCCCTGCACCCTCTTTTCCACATGTTCTGGTTGCAACTCTCTCGTCTGCTTTCCCCAACTCATCTTGTGCCCTCACTGCTATGGTGACTGGCAGCAGGGAGGCTGGCGCCTGCCGTGCATGTGTGCGTGTGTGTGCGTGTGCGTGCGTGTCTGGTGGAGTCACAGGTGGAGAGGAGAGGTGGGACAGCGGGAAGCTGGAGAGGGGGTGCTGGGGAACTGGACGGGCACGCTCTCTCCTTTCCTCTCTCTTTCTGCTGCATTTGGTGGCTTCTCTCTCCCTGTCTTTCACTGTCCATTTCGCTCTGCCTCTCTCACGGCATTTCACAGAATTCTGCATTGTAAATTCACGACCCCTTCACAGGACGCTCCTATGTCCTATGGGGGCAAGGTTGGGATGGGGCTGTCAGAAAGGAGGGCAGTGCTGGCTGCACGGGTAATCAGCTGATGCTGCAGCTCAGCTGCTTTTCAGGGGAGTAGAGACCCTGTGTGTATATCTCGTTTAGCTGCTGGCCTCTTTCTACTCGAATAGCCCCCTTCAGAGAACGCCTTTCATTGATACGTCAATAGCTGGCTGGGACCTCTCACCTTCCCATGCTTGCTTTCCCCTTCTTCCTCCCTCTGGCCTGTGTCTATAGATCCAATGCAGCATTTGTGAATACTGTGCAGAGAGCCTTTTTCTTTCTCTTTATGCTAATGCAAGGGGGTGCTGTCCTGGGGCTGTCGGGGTGCTGCTGGAAAATCCATCAGCGCACAACGCTCCAGTAGGCGGCATGGGGGCTGTGGGAGGGGGCAGAGGGATTGCTTTGATGTTTAGGGTGTTGCATGTGTATTTTCTTTCTGCTGAAGCGCTGTAGCTTAGACGTCTTTCCTTTTGCCTTTTTGCAGTCACTGTGAGCCTTGCTCAGAGAGGAGAAAGCACTTGTTTGTACAAGATCCCCAGACCTGTAAATGTTCCTGCAAATTCACAGACTCACGTTGCAAGTCGAGGCAGCTTGAGTTAAACGAGCGCACTTGCAGGTTTGTGTCCTGAAGGATGAAATACACAAAGAGAAAGACAGAGAAAGAGAAAGAGGGGGGAGCTTGCTTCCTGCTGACTTCTGGCACCAGTGCTGTGTGATTACTTCTTTTTGCTGTCCTACGTGGGCCAGGGGCAGAAGGGCTAACTGAGATGAGGACAGAGCTTCCCTGTGTCAGAGGGCAGCTGTGCGTTTCAGATGTGCTGTCAGGACTTGGATGGGGATGGCTCCTGGAGACAGGGCATTTGTATCTAAGGTATCCTTTCCTGTAGAACAAGGTAACAGAGGTAGCCATGAGGAGGGTCTGTAGCTCTCTGTACATTATCTGTATGAAACTGAGCATACTGTTGGATAGAGACATATCCTTAGCTGACTAGAATTTGACCACCCCTGCCTTCCAAGCCCTTTTCTTCCAAGCCCTTTTTTTTGCTGTATGCAGAAGGAGGAAAGCCAGGGCAGGAGCCTCTGTCAAGGCTCTCCCCACATTCTCCTTTGTCTCTTTGTTCTTCTAAAAGCCAGGGAGAGTACCCTGTCTCCTTTCACTGTGCTCAGAGTTCCCTCTCCATGTCTTGGACAGAGTTGTGTTTTAGGGGGCTGCACTCAGCATTAAGGAAAGTGTGGCGGGATTAGGTCTGTCTCTGGGCGAAGGCAGGCAGAGGTCTGTAGTTTGAGTGGGAGACACGAAGACACTGTGTGGTTAGTGTTTGTTCAGAGATCCATACTGTGCATGTGTCATCTGAGTGCTACCTGTCACACACCATCTGTGGCATAGACACGTGCAGAAACGGATTCCTCGTTCTCAACTGAGTGCTTTGGTGAACTCTGGGGTCTCTTGACTTGTACCAGCTGTGAGTTCATCTCTGGTGTGGGATCATTCTACCTAACCAGAGAAAGACATGGAAATGGGGTTACTAATGAGCCCTTGGTTGTGACCTGGACTCAGGTCCCTTTCTCAGAGATCTAGGAGATTTCCTCCTGTCAAGAGAGTGTTGCAGTGGCTGGATGGCAGAGAGTAAGGGAGAGAAATCCATGGTCCTCTGTGGCTACACCCTGAAAGAGGAGGCATCCTTTTGCCTCCATTTGCTTGCCTGGAATTGGCTAGGTGAACGAGGCTGATGCAAGTATTTCTTTCTGGTGTGAAAATACTTTGTGCCCAAACCCCAGAGTGCCATTGGCACTGCCACTGTGATGGAAACTGCTCTGTATACAAAGGATTTTTCTGGGATGCTATTATTTCAGTGCGAAAGTAATTGAGGTAGAAGCCAGAATAGAGCAGCTTCTGGAGTTAACCTTCTCCCAGCAACCCCTGAAGTGTGAGACCAGAGACTTAATTTTTACCTTTTCCCTCTCTGCTTTCCCCAAACTCCAGATTAGCTGGAAATTACCCTGTAGATAATTCTCACCTGAAAGGCGAGAAATAGTAACAAATACAAATTAAAACCAGCACCCCAAAGAAGTCATGATGGCAGAAGGAGTTTACTAGTTTCTCTTGTTGGTTGCTTTCTTTGGTGGGATAACTGGCATTAAGGGAGGTTTCCAGAGCTGCTGTGTTGGCCAGAAACATAGGAAGGAGTCACAGGAGTGGGTAGCTTATCTGTTTCCAGATAAAAAGCTAGTTAAAGTGAAGTTGCTCGTGCTCTTTCTTGTACAACTAGAATTGAACCCTACAGGGGAGGGTAAATTCTTGTTTCGTTTGCTGCCTCTTCAGGCTGTTGCTACTTTCTCTGGTGCTAACTCCTGCTCATGGCAGCTAGTCAAACGAGAGGCACTTTCTTTTTACCTTCTTCCCTGCATGAGGCCTTCCTTGTCTGCACTGCTTCCAACCTAAACAAGAGGCTAGGTGGGGAGCTGAGGGAATGCGTCTTTCTGCATGCATTGCTTAGCCTTGTTTTTCTGTGTGTTTGTGTGTATCTATGCATGCACGGTGTGAGGGTGCAAACAAGACACTTGGCTCATCTGTGAGGAAGCCTCTGCTTCTGCTCCTAAATTTCCCCTGTACCAGTACCCCCTTCCTGCCCTAAGTGAACCTGGGGGAATAGAACTCATTGACCTGTTCATGGGTCGAGGTTCTCAGGTGTTTTGCCTCATCTGCATAGCACTTCACCCCACCAGTGACGTCATGCCATGTCTTAACACCATGTGCTCTTAAACACATTAGCCACCTCCCTTCCTTCCCTTCCCTGTCCTACCTGCACCCCCGTCACAAGCACTAAACCCTCCTCTCTTTTTTGCCTTCCCTCTCCTCTCTGACAGATGTGAAAAACCGAGACGGTGAGCAGCGGAAAAGAAGGGGGAACAGCCCTGTTTCTGGAGCCTGATTTCTCGCCTGGACAGAAAACAAAACAAAACAAAACACTAATCCAAATGAACCCTAAAAATGAAGGATCGGTAGAGCACAGCACTTTCAGTACGGACGATGGACTCCGGAAGGAACATTCCCCAAGGCACCCGCCGCACAGAATTCACCTTTGGGTTTTGAACTGTTTTATTTTATTTTTCTTTTCATGCTGCTAAATAACAGAGCCAGGAAGACTATAGGGGTGTATTTGATGGGTTTTGCCATGCATACATATATATGTGTGTATACGTACATATACATATATATATATGTATATATATTTTAGCCACATCTATATATACATATATGTATATCTTAACCACACACACACACATATATATATAATATATATATATCTGATTATTTTTTTTAACATTGCTAATGTTATTGGTGTCTTCACTGGATAATACTCGACTGCTGTGGACACAAGCGGGCTACTTGGGGCATAAGAAACAAGCTAAGACTGGACTTGAGTAGAAGCGCTGGGTGTAAACTTCTTAACTCTAACTGACTTGTGCGGCCTCCGCTGTTTCTCTGTAGAGTGTGCTGTACCACAAACCACCTTCTCCTTGCCTGGGACAGGGAGGAGAGGTGATGGAGAGGATGGGCAGGGAGTTCCAAAGAGCGGCATCCTAGGGTGCGATGGGTCAAAGGCCAAGGAAATGGCCATCTCCGTGATCAAGGATTCCTCCTCCCCTCTCTTCCCCCAACCTTCGCCTTTACTCGTCTCATAACCTGCCTGCCTTGCTGGGACATGGGATGTCAGTGTACATTTTGCGTTGACTTTATTCGCTGTAGAAACTTTGCCAGAGAAACATGCTGGCTTCTCTTAAGGATGGTGGGCAGCTGATGCACACTAACTTTCCATTCAAGAAAGTATCACAGGAGTCTAGATTTCCCGCCCTTGGTGGCTGCAAAAGGACGCAAGGCCTACAGTGTGCTGAAGCAAGAATGGGGACCGGTGCGTAGCCACACAGTTATTCAGCACTGTCTGCTTTCTTCATGCACAGAGCTGCCACTCAAGAGCATCCAAGATGCTTACGGAACATTTCTGGAAAGGGATATTAATCAAAAGTATATACACAGTAGGGGGGTGTGTGTATGTGAATGTGTGCATTTGTGTCTGTGTGTATGTATGTTTGTGTTTTTCTCTCTTTTTTATATATATATATTTATTTTTATACATATATATATATAAAAAAATAATAATATATACGTATGCCAAGATTGAAGGGGGGAAAAGAATACATTTTTTTGTTGCCTTCAGATTGCGTGCCCAATGTGAATGACCCTTAAGAACATCAAGATTTTTTCTTTCTTCATGACATACTGTAAATATCAGGCCCCTTTTCCACGTCTTGGGCTGGGGAATCAAATGTGAAGGCAGCCGGAATCCCTAAGCCATGTCCGAGAATCTTGGCTATGTGTGTATCTGCAGTATACGCTGTGGTGTATGTGAAACCCACCGTACACACACGCGCACACGCACCTCCCTCCGAAAGCGTGTTTGTACATCTGTGTGGATATATATAATCTAGTTCTGTGATTAAAATTATTATTAATAATAATAATAATCGAAAAGGTACTCGGTCTGTGTCAGAATGCTGCCAAACATCATCTGCAATTGAATTTTCAACGCCTGATAATGTACAACACAGAAAGCTTCCAAAAAAGACAAGACAGTCTAAAACCAGACTCACAACAAGTGACTACTAACCACTAGGAACTCCCCATTCGACTGGTGGCTTTCAGGTGGAGGAAAAACAAGCGGGTGGGTGCTTGCTTGCATCTGCAATGTGTAATATTCATGCTGCATCGTGCGCAAGACAGAGGCTTCCGATCGGGGGGAGGGAAGAGAAAGTGTTTTATATACTTATTTAATATCCCTTTTTAAATTAGAAATTAAACAGATAATTTAATGAGAGAGTAGGGATTTTTCAGTATTCTTTGTTAATATTTAATTTCAACTATTTATAAGCCGTACCTCCTTTTTTTTTTTTTTTCTTTTTTTTTCTGTTTTTTCTTTTTTTTTTTTTTGTACTGGTTGTGTATAAATTTAACCTTCCCCTTGTCCCGTCCCATCTCTCCCCAATTGTTGGCAGAGTCAGTAGCATGTTATGGGCAGTTATTTAATTAATTTCTCTAACACCTACCCCTACACATTCCTATTGAGACAAGAGTTAGATATACATCTACATACTATATATATATTTGGCTATGTGTTTGTATATATATATATGTTTATGTATATGTGTGATTCGGATTAAATAGACGCTACGATTTTTTTATATATGTAAAAAGAAGAAACAGGAAAAATAGAAAATTCTACATCTTGAATCTCTCTCCTTTTTAATTTTAATATTTGTTATCATTTTATTTATTGGTGCTACTGTTTATCTGTAATAATTGCGGGGAAAAAAGATATTAACACTACATATTGTGTCTAGTGAATTTTTTCAAGATATTCCTTAGTACATATTTATTTTTAAACAAAGAAATGACAGATATATCTTAAACAGCGACGACGACGACAAACAAACTTTTTTTTGTATTAAAGAATTTAATTCTGACCTTGATTTCCTTTGCCTTCTCCTTCTGCCTTGTATCTTGGTTTTCTTCCATTGTGTAGCAGTCCCTCCAGTGTTGCCTCTGGAGGATACAGGGCACCAGCAACCTGCCAGTCGGACTCTCGGATTTGGGCCCAGAGCCTCCAAAAGCATCTAGGTACTTAAAGCCTGGTGAGATGAATGGGAGGTAGGCACCAAAATGCATGTGTGGAGCTCGGCCGGAGTTCCCTTCTCAGTGAGAAGAGGGTGGTCTTATGGGCAGCAATGAGGGGCAGAACTTCTGGGTTCCTTCCCAGCCTCTGATGCCAAGGAGCATGGTGATAGTCCCAGGCCTGCCTCTGTCTTTTTGGGAGCCAAGCCTCGTGTGCTGGGCACTGTACAGGCACAAGTAGACACGATCCTGGTGGAGCTTACAATCCAAGATGAAAGCAGTGCTCTGAGACTGCCTGACACCGGTGATGGACTTGGTGTTTGCAGTTGGAGCAGTGCCACTGTCAGTGATGGCTCAGCAAGACCTCACTGTCCTGGACATCACTGAACAAAGAACTGTCCAGCTCTGAATGTGCTCATCGTTTCATGAAGGATTTTGATACCGTTGCGTCTCTTGTGAAATGCTTTGGGGTCTCTGGGAGGAAAAGCTCTTTGGAAGTGGTGTCATTTCCTCATCAGCCATGGAGGTGAGTGTATCACATCAGTCATCTGGCCACACTGTAAAGGAGCATACAGGATGTTCTGGATTCTGGGAAGCAACTCACCTGGGTTAATGCAGACCACTGAGTTCATGGCTGCCTCAGTCCTGCTCTTGCAAAGGTGAAGGATCTGGCTTTTGTTTCGGGTGGACTTCGGTAGCTCAACAGGTGGATCTGCAGTCACAGCCTTTGCAAATGGCAGAATGGAGGAAAGATGACAATTACTCAAGGATGCTCTGGTTCATCTTGTTCAGTAACATCTTGAGTGCAATAGAGAGGTGGGAAGGTGAGCAGGGGCCGTCTCTCTATGCTGCTGCATGAGGAACCCAAAAGGTTGCTTCCTTTGAGTACTCATCACAAGCTTTTGGTTTGCGAGGATCTATGGGCTGTTTCACAACGACTGTGCAAAGTGACAAAGACAGCCTATCCTTGACAGACCTGTGTTGTCTCTGCGGCCTGGGAAACGTTTACAAGTCATCAAACTGAAAAGGTTGAAACCAGCAGGTCACTATTGCTCCCTCGGGCTGAGCTGGATGTGAAATCTCAGCATGAGCAAACCCAGTTCTCCTGGATGGATGGTGCTGTAGGTCCGAACTGTCAGTGGCAACACATCAAACCTTGCCGTGGATGGCCGCTCCTGGCACCTGGAGGATGAGAGTATGCTGCATCCCACTCTTTTCCTACCTCTGAGGGCTCAGGAGAAGCAGGATGACTGCAGAGCAAGGCTGACATGATTAGCCACCTACTCTGAGACAAGCGGCTGTGGTCTGGGTGGATGGCATGTTTCAGCTGGGACAACTGCCTGCTCAAAAAATTCTCTTTTGTGTGGCTGCAGCGGAGCTGGGGCAGCTGCCTCACACCACTGCAGCAAGAACCTTCCAAAGCCAGCTCTGAATGAGGCACCTGGGGCCCTGGAAGCAGTCCAGCTCCCCTCCTTTACCCTCCAGGATGGATGTGGTTGGGCCGTCACCTTGTGAGAAGTGTGATGCGCAGCTCCGTGTTGGAGGGGAGCTCAGCCTGGCTGGAAAGGCTGCAGCTGAGTGAGGACACTGCTCCTGCAGGGGCTGGGACATAGGAGTGTGGCTGCCCCTCAGCCTGCCCAGGGACCTGGCTCACCTGGGCCCTGTGCTGAGGTGAGGCGAGGACACATGGAGCAAGGCCAGGTTTGCAGGCAGGTGCTCTGATCTCGGCACACAGCCCTTCACCCTGTGTACGAGAACTTTGCCTCAAAGGCTTCCAGTCACATTCGCGTTCTGGGGGCTGGCTGATCAAAACGTTCTCTGCAGGCAGCTGGCTGGTGTTTTCCTCGAGTCTGCTTCACCTCAATTGCGAGGGCAATTTGAATCTCACAGGGCACCGTGAAAGGATGCCCTGTGCTGAAAACCCAGAAAACCACAATGGCAGTGGAAAAAATGGTGCTTTTGGTTGGAAACTACTGTCTTCCCCATTCAGCACCTGCTAGCTGGTTTAACCCCTTGTTGCTGATGTCTTATGCTGCTGATTGGGTCCGTAAGTCAGCCAGCCCTTGCTTCAGGTCCATCACTGCCTGTTGTGCCTATGTTAGAATGCCTGTAAAGTGTCTGTCCTTCAGCTCAGTCCCCACAAAGGACCTTGGGAGCCCAAAGGAAATCTGTCTCACATGTCCTTTGCCATTCGCCTGCAGCTTAGGTAATGAGAGATGGGTATTTTTATCCCAGGCCATGCAGTCAGTGTGTGGATACCCTCTCTGTGCTTGGGATGCCTGAAATTGAAGGCTAATCCCTGTCATCCAGCACAAGATCTGCAGTCCAGGTCTGTGCAAACACCGTGCTTGGTCCCAGCGCGCCATTCGGGACTGGGCCAGCATGGGCCCAGTGGCATCCCCAGTGGCACTGTGCCACTCCACAGGCAGCTGCTGGCTCCCACTGTGCTCCACAGCACCTGACACCCTACAGAGCAATGGGGCGGCTGAGCTGCTGGCCAACCCAGAGGGACCAAGCGCTTGTGCCTGGACCTCCAGCCAAGTACCCCTTATCTCATCGGAGGTGGCAAGTTGTGGATAAGAGCTGGGAGGTGATATCCCCCGAGCCAGCAGCAAAGGAGGGAGTGAAAGGAATGCAAAGAGCGCCTGACCGCTGATTTGGGGAAGGCTTTTCCTGGGGTTGGGGAGCTGGGGGGACCCTGGGGGCTTTGCACCGCAGGGAGGAAGAGGGTCAAGTTCCTCAAATGGCAGTTTGCTGGCTGCCTGCATCAGGAAAGGGGATCTGAAGTATCTCCCAGAGGTGCAGCTGGCTGTCTGTGTGAGGGAACTGCAAGCTTATATAGGCAAATGGGATTGTTGGGCATGTGCCCAAGGCTGGACTCCCAAGGCCAAAAAAGTCTCCTTCCCATGAGGATTTTTTCAGCTTGCCGCCTGAGCCGCCTCCATACATCCAGGTGGGTGATGCTGTGTGTTCACAGCTGAGACATGTTAGGAAGAATCTGCACTTCTGGGCTATATCTGTATGTTGTGGTACAGGGCTAATCTTCTTGATTCCTGCTTTTATTTTGACGTCACTCTTCCAGATACCCCAGACACTTCTCTGGGGGTCAAAAAGAAAGCCCAATCCCTCCCTAACCTGAGAGTGCCCAAGCATCTCCTTAAGCATTGGGGTTGTCTGCTGCAGCCTGCTGCTGCAGGCTTCTATGTGCCATTAGAATGAAGTACCTCTGCTGCCTATCTATCTCCCGCCCAAGCCTGGTGCATACAGCAGGGGGTAAGTGTGCTGTAAGCCTGATGCCAACACAGCAAGGGTTTAGCTGAGGAGGTTACTCTGACACCTCCTTTACCAGCTATTCTGGGAGCTGTTGGTGTGCTCTTGCTCGGAGCGTGTTGTGTGCTAGGAGCCAGGCTGGGAAAGGCATCTTGCTGTGCTGAGCACCTTGATGGGACTGCTGATGAGTGGCAATTCCTGTGGAGCACTCTCCAGGGAGGCCTATGTAATGCCAAAATAATCTGGGATGCATGATGGGATGCTTGCTCCCATCACGTGTGGTGCCTTGCAGGTGAGAAGCTTTGGCTTTAGATGGTAATGAATCTCGGGTGAATGTGGTGAAGGAAGTGTCTCTCACACAAACCCTTTGGTATGCAGCCCTGAGAGCATTATCTAAGCAAAAGGGAGAGAGGCCTAACCCCCTAGCTGCAAGCCTTACAGACAATTCTAGAGAGGTGGCACAAGATGAGTACGATGATCAGCTTAAGCAAATAATTTAGTTCCATCACCTCTTCAGAGATTTTAAGTCCAGAAGCATGAAATGCCTGAGCTGACCAGAGTCCTTCATCTTGGCCATAACTCTTACCTGAGACACAGCGTACGCTTTGGAAAAGCATCCAAGCTGCCATCTCACTGCCTGGCCTTCCTGGCCTTCTAAGATATAGAGAACCTGCAAGCACTGTGCCACAAACATATCAATACCCAGGGAGTATGTATTTGTGTCATCAAACTCCTACCAGCACGTCTCCCTGCCCTTCCTGCCTGTGCTTGGCTCTGACTCCATGAGTGCAGAAGCAAAAGCCCCAACAGAGCTTTATGATGAACATATTCCTTTCAAAGAAACCCCTCATCTGGCCGCTCGGAGGCCAGTGCAGGTACCAGCTATTCGAAGCCTTCTTCTTCATTGCATTGCAAAGACCTCACATCTGGGAGAAGCAGCCTGGAGGCTCCTGAGCAGGTCACGTTTCTCCTAAGGTGTTGTTGCTCCTGGGGAATAAGAAGCCAACTCCTACTTATTTTCATTTATCTCACCTTCGGAAGTGCAGCGAGTGGAGGGTCAACAGCACTGGATCTGATTGTTTCCAGTCTCCACAGGCACCATAAATCGTGAGTCATAGGATCATCCTGAGATACTCGGTGACTAATCTGAGGCTGGTCTTGAGGCTTAGGGCCAATTTCTTGCTTGCAGTATTGGCTTGCCAGGGCTCTGTGTTGTGAACGTACAGCGCAGACCTCATCGATACGCAGCACCTCGGAGAACTGGCTGAGCTGCTGGAGGAGGTGCTGATGAGTCAGGGAGTGGCACTGCCCTCTGCACCAGTACCACTGGGGTGGCTGGATGTAAGTGCAAGAGGCTGTGACGTTCGTGAGTCACTTTGTGGGACTGAGTGTGATCCACGCCCCTGTTGAATTGCTGGGACCAGTCACGAACTCAGAGACATCCCACCAGGAGCAATTTCTGAGCTCAGGTGGTCTTGTCAACCAGCTGCAAATGTGCTGCTGTTCTGAACATGCCTATACTTGTGCAGGTCATACCCCACAGCCTGAGCTGTTGCACTGCCTGGACTCTGTTGTGCTCTTTAAGCCTCTGTTTCCTCTGACTTAATTTCACCCTGCTGCTCTAAGTTTGCAGATGTGTCAGTAGATGTGTTCCCTTCCTCTCTATCATAGGCCACTCAGATGCTTGTGGAGTCTCAGCATGTCTCCTTTGCAGACATTTCTTGGCCAGTGACATAAAATGGATCTTCAGAGCCCCTGGCATTAGCTCATTGAGCTCTGACCTTGATCGTTCCTGTTCCTCATCTCCCAACACCTTTCATATGTAATACTCCCTTTTCCCTCAAAAGGTATCTACTGCTGAACACACTCAGAGGCGGATCACTTCAGAACCATGGAAGAGGAAACAGGCAGCTGGCTCTGAACATACCCCTTCAGTCTCTTGGATGCATCTCTCCATGGCTGCTCTTTCTCCACCTCTTCTGGCAGTTCTGCTTTCCAGGGTGTCCCCTCCCTCCCACCACAAAGCAGCTTTGCCCCAGATACATTAGCTTATCTTTTCCCAAGTTAAATCTCATTTTGTTTCCTGCTCATTTCTAATCTCTCTAAATCCTTTTGGAGGATTTCTCAGTTTGTGCTGGAATTCACAATTGCTGTTGCTGGAGGTGCCAGCTCGGGGAGTTCACGGGGGAGCTTTCTCCCTGTGCTGCTGAGTCAGGAGAATGCTATGGCTCCCAGCGCAGGGTGGTGGTGGTAGTGATGCCCCACAGTATGGGCACAGGTGCGGCACTGCACGTAGCTGTGTTCAATCACCTGGTGAGCTGTGTTTCTCCCTCACCATCAGGTAGGAATTGCATAGCACAGCTGCAATAGGAGTCAGGGGGTTCTAGGCTGTAGAGCTGAGCAAAGGTGCGGGGAGTGAGGGAGCTGGGGCACTGGTGCTCTGCTTTCCCTTCCTGCCTTGATTTCTCCATCTTCCTCTTTTGGGACTCTTCAATGATCAAGTGCCTTCACTCCTTATTACTTTATTGCCACTTAGGAGAAGGCTTCCCGTCTTGCTGAAATTGTCAGGCATCTCTGTGTACTTTCCCAAAGGCAGGTAAGTTGCTGTCCCCTCACCATCAAGTCCCAGATGCAGTCATGTCTTCCTGATCCTCTCCATCACTGGAGACAGAATCTCAGCAGGTATTTTGGTACTAGTAGCAAGCACCTCCTTCCATCTGCTCTTTGGGAAAAGGGACAGGAGCACATGGGGTACAGGGGTGGAAGGGAAACAGCAAGGCCCAGCTCAGGAGGAACTTTGGTGGCTGGGGGAGGCAGGGAACAGTGCAGGAGTGATGAGGTCAGTCAGTAAGGGGATGCTCTGTGAGGTGGGAAAATGAGGAGGAATATGCTGTGTCAAGAGTGGGGTGGGGCAGGACTGAGATCATCTGGCAGCGCCAGGCACAGGGAACCCTCCCAGTTATGAAACCTCCTGCACTCCCATGGGCACATCTCTTCTGGTGTGAATGGATTTGAGTGTTGGAAAACTCATAGATAGGGTTTGCAGGAGTGACGGAGCCTCACCAGCACCTGGAGAACAGCCCTTCGGCCTCCCTGTGACGCAAGGAATTCCGTGCTGCAGAATAGGCAGGTGTGAGATGTTGCATGGCTGCCTCCATGGCTATTGACACCACGGAGCCACCCCTGTGTGGGATGACCATGCAGACAAAGAGGCTGAGGCCCAGGGTGGCCAGCACTCTTGTGTTACTTACACCACCCCAAAAGCCATGCATTGTGCAAGGCTACCCGCTTCTAGTCAAACCCAAAGTCTTCATACTCATACTCATGAAAAAATCAAATCCAGCATGACCCCGATATACTCCAAAATCTCAAAAGGCAAACATTCCCAGGTTGCATTAGTTTTCAAGCACTGTGGGGTTCAGCTGGGCAAGTGATTTGCCAGCAATGACTTTCCCTCCTGGCCTAAATCCTGCCAGTGTGTCCCCTCAGGCATCCTTCAGGCTCTGCTCTCCAGGCTCTCACCATATCCCTTTACACCCAGGTTCCTCCCTATTTTTAATCCACACCCCATCTTCTGGTGTTGTCAATCTCAGAGCTTTCCTAAGCTTGGAAGAGGACTGTATACACATCCTTGTCTTGCTGTGGTAGTTTTTAACAGTTTCTCTCCCAGTTTTAAGTCACTGGAGCCCTTTTTGCCTTTTGGGTTGCAGACTCGCACAAACCCAGGCATCCAATCAGAGCTATCCACAGCAACTGTTTTTTTCCAGAGGTGACCTTCAAGACCTGTTGGTGAGGAGGTGAAGTTGTGGCTGTTCTGTGCCAGGGTACGGCACCTTGCACCTATCCAGGCTCTCTTTCACAGGGCTGTTGAGCTGATTCACTCCAAAGTATCTTTACCTCCCCTTCAGCCTCCTCAGACATCCACACACCATGAGCCAAACCCATTAGCTCCTCATCCTCGGTGTCCTGGGATCATTCATCAGCAACCAGAGCTCTGGCACCCTGTGGCTTCCTCACTGGAGGCTCTGCTCAAAGCTGCCAGTTTTCACTTTTTCTTTAATCACATCACCAAATTTTAATGCCCAGCAAGAACTTTGACCCTTATCCAGGGATTAGTTGTTATCCTTAAGAGCTTTCTGCGGAGAGCCTTATAAAAGAACTCCGTGCTTGGAGAATGCGGGCAAATCACATCCACTGGGTTAATTTTCTTTATTAGCCAACTACCTCGTTTTTCCGTCCACAGCCCTCGAGTATTGTCTCCTCACTCTGGGAGAAGGGCAGCTCCCATCAGTTCACAGGAAGTTCACTGCTGAGATCCTCATTACCACCAAGCCACCCTCAGCAAGAAGGGGAAATCTTGGCTTTGGTGAAATTAAGGGAAAAGCCACGTTCCCTCCTAGGGCTGTTTCATATCCCACCCCAGCAAAACTCGGCAGTGATGGGAAGCTGCTAGACAGACCCTGTGAAGAGGAAGAATGTTTTAAATAGAGGGTGTAGAGGCATCGTGGGTTATGCAGAGGTAGCAAAATCCATTCAACTGTTTAGCAAGTTGTTCTCATGAAAAGACATGTGCATCTGTCTGTCTGTCCTCATGTCCCTATCACAGCCTATTTCAAGCATAATCCTGTTTACTGAGCAGGATTCCAGTAAGGCATAAAAGGGCATTTTTGTTCTGGTTGTTGACTTATTTTTCATGTGTGTGCAAGGTACTCGGGGACGGGAAAACCAGGAGCAAAGTGTGTTTTGCTCTAAGTAATTAGAAGCAGGATTCACAGGTATCACAGGATTCTGGCTGCTTTCAGCCTTTCCCGTGACAGAAAGCAGCTGCACACCCAGCATTAGCCAATCTGCTAATAGGCTGTGTCACAAGACACAGCATCACCATGTCTCACAAAGCAACTGCATTGTCCTCTCTAAGCTTATTGTGTGAAGTATCACGGGAACACCACCAAATCGTGTCCCACAGACCGTTCCAGACTAAACATCCACGGCCCAGCTCCCTGACCCGAGCTGGGGTCCTTGAGGGAGGCACCTTGCTTTTACTGTGCTGGGAGCACAAGAGGTCTGTGCGCTTGCTCAGCATCTCCACGCAGCCCTGCCCGTATGCAGGGGCTCAGACGCATCCAGAGCCTCCTTCTTTTCTTGTTCAGATGATAAGATCGTGGAATATGTTAGTGGTAAAACTCACTCTGTGGGTACCTCTGAACCAGGCCCTTGCTCTCCCAGTCCAGGTGGTCAGGCAGACCATGTGCTGCACAAAACAGCAGTGGATTCTTTGAGTCCAGGGTGCTAGCTAGCACCGGATGACTGGTCTCTAACTTGGTGAGGGTGAGACGGTGCAGGTAAAGATGGAAGGCAGAGTAACAACAGGAAACCTGCTAGGAGGCTACTACAGAGAATAGAGGGAGTTTTAGATAGGATGTTTTAGACAAAATGAACCAAAACTGCAGCCTCTATGGAAGATTTTTTTGCCAAACCCTGTGCTTTGGTGTGGTGTAAAAGAAACTAGCTAAAAGTTACAGGTACATGTGCACTACAGGTGATTCTGTACCTTGGTGCTGTGCCAGAGCCAGGCATCCTGGGTTGTCCTCACAGCCCTGTGCCTTGCTTGCTAATGAGAGTGGTGACAATCACTGCTCTGATCTGTGCCTCAGTTTCCCAATCTGTTAGTGGTGATAACAGTACAGTAGTGATAACAGTGCAGTGGTGATAACAGGACTGAGCTGCCCTGGGGGATGATCTGTGAGTGAATTCATGTCGAGGCGTTAAAGCAGAATTAATTGGTAGCCTCTGTCAAGCGCTCAGAGATTCCACGATAGGAAGCAGCGAGTGGTGAGCCAAAGTTCCCTGTGCAGTGCAAAGCCCTCTGTGTGGCTCCAGAGGAAAGTCACACTTTGATTAAGACAAGTGCTCAGCAGTCACATAATGTTTCCAGGTGTGCAGCAGTCTGTGTGGGCAGGATGGAGTAGCTTCCCAGCTTCAAATGTCTTCTCTTGAAGCAGCATGTAAAGAGAGAAGCCAGGGCTAATGTTCTCTATGAGACCCCCACATGTTGAATGTGATGACAGAGAAAAGGGAAAAAATCTCTAAGAAACAGAACAAAGTGGTTTGTTGCTTGTAGCATTTTAGTGCTGAAGTGTTTTAGCCATAAACTGGTAAGAGCTATGGAGTGTGGCTCTGGAGCAGAGAAACCTGGAGAGTGCAAAGCATTACACAAAGTCTGCTGGGAGGGTAAGATCAAGGACTGGAAAGAAGTGCCAGGAGTGAGGGGCAGGAGCAAAGAAGGGTGCAGGGGGAGGAGGGAGCACATGTAGGTCCGAGTGAGACCCCAGAAGACCAGAACTGTTCATGGACAGGGGATGGTGCCTCCAGCATAGCAGAGTGCAGGTGACGGGAGAAAGCGGATGCTCAGTGCTGGCAAGTCCGTTCTGCACCTGTTTGCACAAGTGTGCTATGCAGGTCACCCTGAGGAGCTGGGGTCCCCCAGTGCACGGGGGCTGCCCTGTGCTTCAGGTCAGGATGCTCTGCTTGTAACCTCTTCTGCACATAGCAGGTCCCGAGGCAGCCAGGCACCCACCTTGCCCTCCATCCCCATGGCTTCTGCCACCAAAGATGGAGCCTCTCTCCCCTGAGACCGAAGCAATGTGGCAATGCTCTCAGACCTTGGCTTGTAACAGCAGTAACCTCCGAGCTGCTGACTGTTGCTCAGCAATAAACACCACTTGTGCTATTAATAAACACTATCTGTCAGCCTTGGTATTTTTAATGCTGGGACACTGTGCCCTCGCATGCGGAGCCACTCAGAGACTGAAGGCTGGATTCAGAGACAAGTCTAAACTGGCATAAGGCTCTGCATTGAGCAGCCCTGCAGCCTGCGTCCGTCGCAAGGTGGAAGGTCTTTGCTCTCCTTGGGGCATTAGGCAGGATCCAAGTTCCTCTCCATAAGGAATTTCCTCTTCCACCCATTGCTACCCCAAGGTACTGAGACTCAGAGACAGGCTGTACCCACTCTCATAGCCTGCCATAGACCTAACAGGATCTCTGTACCTGTGTAAGTCAGTGAGAATACTTCAGCTTTTTCCCCATGATGTGCCAGTACATTTAGCTGAATCAGCAAGGGAATGCTGCCTACTTACGCAGCGTCTTTGGACTCACAGTCCTGGGGCAGGAGGTTTCCAGCACATGCTCCTCTGTGCACAGAGGTCACCAAGAAGCCCTGGTGGGATCAATGACCTTGAGCCGGGTGCCTAGGTCCTGCCCACCACGTGCCACTCCTCTTCCCGCAGCCTGGAGAAGAGGAAGAAGCGTGTGTGGGTGCCAGTCATGGACTGAAGCTCCATCTGCTTCCACCCGGCTGTGGTGCGAGCCGTCCCTGCCTGAGCTCCTGTGTTCTCTGCTGGGGTTAGCCTATGCCCAGGCAGGGCCGAAGGGGGTCGGTGCGATGTCGCGAGGGCTCTGCATGGGAGAGGGTCCGAACCAGCGGGAAGGAGCCTTTTCCTCCCGCAGCTTCGGCGCTGGCCCTGGCAGCGCAGCTCGGGTGGGAGGGGGTGAGGTGGGTGCCTCCTCCTGAGCCCGGGGGCAGGGAGTGGGTCCGCGGGCCTTGGGGAGCCGGGGTGGGGTGTGGGTGATGTCAGAGGGGAGCAAAGCGGCCCCGAGGCAGCGGCTGCGGGGAGCGAGGCAAGGGCAGCGCGGAGGGCTCTGGAGGGAGGGAAGGGAGCAAACAGTGAGCTGGCCGAACAAACAGCTGCCGAAGGGAAACAATCAGGTCCCGTTCTGGTAAAGCTCAGCAAATACTGCGTAAAACCTGCTGCTGGCGGTGGTGCTTGCCCTAGTCATCAGGTACAGCACTATCAGAGGGCAGATACAGAAGCAGGTTGTGCAAGAGAAAGCTCTGGCCAGCGTGACTCAACACTCATTAGCAGTGACACACCTACGAGAAGCCCATTAAAACTGACAGGAAGAAGCTAAAGCACCTTATTTCTTCTCTTTGCTGTAAACCGTCTTATTTCCCATGTGCACATCCCGGTGTCTGCAGTGATGGCAGCAGAGAGGGAAGCGCTGTGCATCATAATCCCTGGTTCTTGGAGCTCTACAGCATTTCTGGAAGATTAGTCCATGGCCTGAAGAGCTTCCAGCATGACTGGAATGGAGTGCACATGGCCAGGGAAATAGAGGTGGGAGAACAAGGTAACAGGGATAGCTCCTTACCCAGTCACTTGAATCCCTTTGAATTCCCTCTGAGTCTGGCCATGGGCTTTCTGCTTCTGTCCTTCTCTCCTGTCCCTTGCCCCCTGCCAGCCCAGCCCCAGGCTCCCAGGTAGCTCTCTCATCCTGATGGGCTTGGCAGGGATGTGATCCAAAGCTCATTTCTCAGCCACTGCTTGGACTCTGATTTCTTCAGACCCATCCACCCTCACATGTGTGATGTCTGGCTGAAGTAGACAAAGGATGGTACTGTCCTTACGTGCTGTGTACAACCCTGCACTGGGCTGGCGGAGTCTGTAGCACAGTGGTAGAGCTGCATCTGGGGGATGCCCTCAGCTTTTAGGTTGAAGATGTGCTCCCTGAACACCATCCATTTGCCAACTTGCCCTTGCCTGCTGGCTGGTTTCTTGAACATGCCCTTGAAGAAAGCACCAAACTAGAGAGCAGATTTCTATGTGTCTCGGTATAAATACCCCAATCTTGGGGTGTGGACACACAAGCAATAGTCATATCTGCAGCACACAGCCTCGATATGGGTGTCCCTTGCTGGTACATCACTGGGAAAATGGCTTCATTTTTCTTCTCCCGTGTAAGATACCGAACACAGGTTTACTTTGAAGTGCTTAGTATACAGCTCTAGGGTTGGCCTTGGAGTAAACCTCCCTTAAGTCACTTCTCCATTTGTATTTTACAAGTAGATAGCTTAATCCAGTCATCCCCTGGGTATGTACACATTGCATTCCAGAGGTGGGATCGCAGCTTGGTAAACGCACCCTAACGAGCTTGGGTTTTGGTCTGAGTTTTAACCTAGTTTTCTGCCTGTTATTGTGGGTAGCAGTAGCACTATGTCACTGAGATGTCTGCATTGCAGACCCCTCCTAGGCCAAGTTCAGCTGTGTGCTGCTGCTCATGCTCTCCCATTAGTCCTGAGCTAGTTTAAAGCCAGGTCAGGGATGTCTCCCCAAGCATCCTCATGATTTTGGACTGCTGTTTTGGCACATCTCTGTCAAAATCCCACTACATCCTCCAGTCTGGAGACACTACAAGTGCTCCCCTTCTGCTCTGCTGCTCCCAACGCATATCTGAGCTCTTGGTCTTGCTGGCTGGGACCAAGGTGCGCAGCTCTCCTGCAGTTTGGAAGAAGGGTTCTCACTGCAAAGGCAGGGGCTCAGAAAGGTGTGCTGTGTGCTTTAGCAGGGATGGATGGTCTCAGCTGTCTGCCCTGAAGGTGGCTTTGCTGTTCTAGACAATTATCAGCCATAAAAGAGACAGGACATCATGTTCTAACCTTCCTCCCTGTACCACTCTCTCCTGCCCTCATGGTGCCCTCAGCAAGTCTTTAGGAGGGGTCTTCTCCCTTAGGGACATCATCCTAGGCCCACTGTCTTTTGTTGGATTCAGATTAGGTTTCTTTCTGTTTTTTCTTTTCCCTCTGCTGACACACAGAAGAGTGATACCCCCACAGGGGAGGGTCCGGACGTGCTCTGAATGATGTCAGCTTTGATTTGTTATTGTTTAATATCATGTTGCTTACTGTGCCGTTGCGTGGAATCAGTTCAGTTTGGGAAAGGCTGCTCTTCTTCAGACAGGACAGATGGTTTGAAAGTTAATTTTTTCCCTTGCCTACCTAAATATCCCAAGCAGGCTGATCTGTCATCAGAGCTTTGCTTTGGCAACAGCTTTCCTCAGCAGCAGTGAAGGGGGAGAAGGTGGGGATAAAGAGGGGGATGAGTGTGCTCTACCAGAGTTGAGGTTTCTCAGTTCATCTCCTCATCTCCCCTCCGCAGAGCCTCCTTCCACTCCTGCCTGTTTCCCAGTGGTCTAATTCAGAGCTGCATCTGGGACAGGGCCAGTGCCAGACACTGTGGGGAAGAGGGGCAGGAAGTGCGGCTGCAGGTAATTACGGAACAACCTGCTCAGATGTGTCATTTCGTCTTAATCCCAGTCAGTCAGGGCAGGTTTGTATCCTGCAGCAAGAGGGCTTACCTCTTTTCTAATACTATCTCGTGTCACTCTGAATGTTCTTTTTTATCCATTGAAACATCTGATCCTTTCGTGCTTCCTGCAAGACTCTTGGCCTCCTTGATGACAATGATTTCCATCTGTGCTCTCCCTCAGATCATTTCCAGGTTCCTTTTGGTGAGCCTGTGGGTTAGTGGGGATCTGAGCTCCTGTTTTGTGAATGGGCTCAAGGCCTTTCTGGGAAGACTGCTTGAGCTCTTGCTGCCTCACAAGCTCCAGAAAGCTCAGCTCCCTGTCCTGCAATTGACAGGGCTGTGACCGTGTGGGTCCTGGTCAGTGTAAATGGGTCCTGTTGTTCTTCTTGCCAAGGTCACAATCCAAGCTGCTAGGCTATTCGGAGCAGTGAGAAGACTCCAGGCAGGAGGAGAGGAAGGGAAGATGCCCAGAACTCACATGCTCAAGCCAGCTCCAGTTTCAGTCTTAGCAGGGACATTACCTGACACACACTTTACTTCTTGTGTGCCCACTGGGTAGACAAAGAACACTACGTTTGTTGCCACTACTACTTTTAGTACGCAGCTCTCAAATGTAGAGACCTATATAATCTCAAAATGTTCTCTTATTTTGTTTGGCCTGAATCCTAGAGGACATAACTGTGGGTTTCCGAATATTTAAGGCCAATGTGTTATTTATAAGCCATGTCGGAAACATCCTGAGCATGTGGATTTTTAGTGAGGAGATTCTGGTTTTGGTATGTCCGCACACCTCAGGTTTGCCATTCTGCAATGCTGTCTGTGGTGATTGCATTTGAGGTTAGCGATGTCTGTAGCTGTGGTAGTCTCATGACATTCTCTTCTTAATGTCTTAAAATCTACTCGCAAACAGCAATGAATAATAAGGTGGGTAGTGAAGTACTGAGGGAGACCTTGTGTGCTTTTGGATCCCTTGCAGTGCCCCCATTTAAACTCCTAGCAGCCATCACACCCCTCCTCTCAACTCTTCTTCATCCTCTAACAGAGCCCTTATCCTTTTCTTCTGAGATGGTGACCACCACCCTTGGCACAGCACTCCAACCTGCATCCCCCTCCCCAGGGAGAGGCAGGAGACAGAGAACTGAGCCTCCTCCTCTGAGTACTGCTCGGTCTACCCATCACTTGTGGTGTTTAAACAGAGCTCATCTCCTTGATGGCTGCCCATGGCATCCCTCCTCAGCAGCCTTTCCTCTGGGATACGCAATCCCTGTCAGCACAACTGCCCAGCAATTAGAGCCTAAGCGGCTCCTGGGGCCCACATTTTCCTTCTGCTGCAGGAGCAGTTAGGCTGCACCGGGGCTGTCTTCAGTAGGCTGATGTTATCTCCACCATGACGCAGGCGAGCAGCCCTAAGCCCTTGTAATAGCCATGCCAGGGTCACTCTCTCCCTGCTGCCTGTGTGCCTCTACCTGTGAGATAGGCTGAGCTCCAGGATTCCTCATGCTGTCTTTAGTCAACAGGCAAAACCTTTCCTTTAGCAGCACCAAAGCTTGAGAAAGTCTCTGCTCTGTGACTGAAGCAAGCCCGCAAGGCTTTTCAGAGGGGAGATGCATCCTGCAGGTCCTGCAGAAGCCATGCTTTGCTGGCATGTTAAGGTCAGGGGACCTCAGCTGGGGACTGGTTCTCCGGTGGAGAGCCTTGGCCTTCCAACCAAACCACAGAAGGTCTGAGATTTTGCTGCCTGCTAATTGAGACAAGATAAAAGTTAGCATCAGGGACACTGGCTCCTGCTGACACCACCATGTCCAGCAGGCCTGCTCTGCTGCATGTTAATTGTGTCTAGGAACGCTCCCAGCCATCCCAAGTCACTGCCCAGGAAGAAGTGATCTCTACCCAGGAAAGCTTTTACCTAATTAGACAAGGCAGATAGGGAGAGAGACTGAAAGAAGGAAGTGGCAAAAGGCTTGCCCAGGGCCACGTGTTGTAGCATCAGGATGTGAAGTCAGGTCTCGTGGTGTTTGCACTATGGATACACGTCAGCTCCATGGCAGGGCTCTGGCACAGCGTGGTACTGGACCTGTCAGAGGGCCAGAGGCCCTCCATCCCACCCTTCCTCTTCATCCTTGGGCTGCAGGAGGGAGCACAGACCACAGCTCATCAGGAAAAGCCTGGCCTCAGTGGGGGCATGGGTGGGAGAACAGGGAGGTGGGCATGGGCCAGGAAGCAGGCCTGGATAGCAAACAAAGGGTTGGTGGCACCACTGGAGTCAGGGGCAGGAGGTGTTGCCGCTGATGCTGGTGATAAACACGCAGCCATGGGAATGATGTGGTGACACATTTCTGTGTACCTACAGATGGGTTTCTCTTGTCCAGAGAGACCACAGCATCAGTCACTGGGCATGGGGAGGTTGTGGTATCTGATTCTGCATCAGTCACTGGAGAGAGAAGACCATGGGTCAGACACCACATGGGGCACTGGTTCTGCTGTACTCTGTCCCTGACTAATGTAGAATTTGCCATGGGGTAAAGGGCCTGAACTGGCACAAAACGCACCCCTGGATACATGCCTTGCCTTGAGCATGGCTCCAGAGTAAAGTTAAACCAGACTACCTACACTCCTCTGTCTGCTGCAGGACATGTTCTCACAGGTCAGTGAGACCCCTCAGCCCTGTTCTGATCTCACACTGACCAAGGTTTTACCCTGTACCATCCAGTTTTGCTGCACAGTTGAGGGCTTTGAGTGACAGGACATAGAAATCAAACCATTCCAGGCTGGTGCCCTTCTTGCTGAGCTGTTTCATTCTGCTGCCCACGATTATTTGGGGTACATCAAGATCTTTAGATATACATCCTGGCAGAACACTGTATCTTATGGTGATTACAAGTTCTTTAAACAGAAAAAAGCCAAGGTCTTGCAAAGCAGGGGAAGGACAGGGGTGAAAGAAAGTGGCCCTGAACTGCGAGAAACCAAAGTGGAAGAAAGATCTTGATTTTAGCTGTTTCAGCAGTTTCCTCTATATACCAGCAACCATTTGGGAGCTGTTGCTGCTCCCCAGAGCCCCTGAAGCATGAAGGAGGGAAGAGATAAGTTAGGAGCGATGTGCTTCCAGGGGGCTGGGAGGACCATGACTTACTGGGCTTTAGGTTCATCCTGGTCTGCAAGCCATTTTAGTGTACGTGTGCTCGCATGCTGTTTCCCACAGGATTACATTTTTACCCCCTTCAGCTGTTTCTGATGTTGGGGACCACCTGGCATTTTGTTCACGGGCTTTGTTCATTGAGGAAAGTCAGCTGGGGCAAGCGAGGTGTTTCACCTTTCTCCCTGATCAGAAGAGCCAGTCCCATGCAATTAAGCAGCTTAGCTCAAGGCAACAGAAGCCATTATCGCTGGGCTCCTCTGCTCCGCTTGAACTGTTATCCACGCTAAAAACATCAGAAAAAGAAAATGCTTCCCTCTCTGCCCGGCGTCTCCCTGGCGCTGTCTGAGTGGCAGGTGCATATCTGAGATACTTCTACGTGCATCTATCTGATCACCCTCTCTCCCCACTTCAGGCTGTCTGATTTGAGGTGGGGTGGGAGCCAGTCTCATGAGGGAGCAGCAACACCTGGGCAGGTGTGACTCTCAGCTGTCCTTGGGGTGAAACTCTCTGGTTTGGCAACCTTCCTACCTCTCACAGAGCGAGCTCATCTTGGCTGCTGAAGGCTCCATGCAAAACTCTCCACCTGCCCCTTAGGAAACAGTGAAGTTTGAGGAGAAGCCCTTCTCTGAGTGTTTAGATGCTTCTCCATCCTTCTTCTCCATTGTACCTACACCAGATGAGAGGGGATGCCTAGGAACAGCATATGAAACAGCCCACTTTTGGGGTAATCCTATGACTTTTTATCTGAGCCTGGTCTTGCATGTATTACAGGGTTGGGAGGAATTAATATTTGCAGGTAGGCATTAATATTTTAAGGGTTATTTTCTGCTGGTTACAGATGTTCATGCTGCAGTCCTACCCTCCTCCTCCCCCCTTATCTGGGCAAAAATGTGTAACATTCCAAGAAAAACACCCATATAAGCATACATGTACATACACATATAACATGTGCAATAAACAGAGCTGAGCCCTAT
Organism: Forpus xanthops; assembly: GCA_032466535.1. Taxonomy (NCBI): domain Eukaryota; kingdom Metazoa; phylum Chordata; class Aves; order Psittaciformes; family Psittacidae; genus Forpus; species Forpus xanthops. The sequence goes on along the minus strand of JASSUY010038691.1, from coordinate 16,881 downwards.
ACCTAGCCCCAGCCACAACTGATGCTTGGGGTAAAATGTATTCACTCGTGTCCAAAACCACAGTCCACCTCTTCCTTCACAGCCGATCCCTGTTGATTTCCTATTTACCCAGATGTCTTAATCATTGCTCTGTTACTCTGACAGGTTTTCCAGTCATAACTCATTGTAGGTTTTCACATTCAGGTGCTATTATGACCCACTCATTAGTAAAGACAATTAAAGGTTCTCAGTGTCCATTGGCAGCAGCTATGGACATGCAATAAACCAACAGCAATAGAAACAGTGATAGCCATGTTATGGTCTAGTGGTTGCTTTTAGCTTTTTTGCCTAAGAAGGTGTCCCAAGCTCTCTGTGTAGCCCTGAAAGAGTGTTAATGCTTCCGTAGCACGTCAGATGCTGCTTTTGCTGTGTTTGTGGCCCTGCAGATGATGTTAGTGTGTATTGTATCAGCTGGAACATGTGCTGCTTAGGAGAACAGGGCAGAGGAGCTCAGGAGTCAGGGCATGGAGGGCAGAATCTGAACTCATGCGAGAAAGAATAGGGAGATCTGTGAAGGTAAACTAATCCAGCTTGAACTGGATGCTGAAGCATATACTTTCCAACAACACAGACTATTGTGGACATAATTGAGCTGTGTGGAGAAACTTTCCTCTTTCGTTTAGGGGACACAAGTCTCATACTGTCACCCTGACTAGGAGTACATCAGAACAAACTGCTTTGGCTCCAAGGTGAGCAGCCATGCAGGATTAGGTAAGAATATGAGCTTTTATCCATATAAAAGACCTTCTATTAGAATTGAAGATCGGAGCCTCTTTCCTTGAAGAGATTACACGGAATTTAAGAGCAAAGTTGCAGAAACGAGCAGTAGTATTCTTGTCAAATGGGGAAGGCTCTTCTGGGCAGGGAAGAGAACTTTCTGGTAGGCTAGATAACCATCTGCAGGAGCAAATGACCATCACAAGCCTTCCTACACACCAGGGCGTTTCTTCAAAGCCACCTTCTTTGGCTGTGATACCCGGTGAGCAAAATAAACCACTTGCATTAGCTGTGTACTTCTGCCTGTGGGAGAGGAATGAGGAAAGAAGGAGTCCCATAGGGCAAATGTTAGTCAGACTGCCTCAGGTGCTACTAGGAGGTCTTCAGTTAGGTACCACCACAAATTGTTCATGTAAGGAAGGGAGCAACTCCAAGTTTGCATTAATCTGGGTTGGGGCTCACAGCTGCTGGTGTGGTGTCTGGCATTGGGGTCAGCAAAGCATCAGAAATAGGAGAAATGTCTAGTCCTAGGAAAATGACATATGGATGGAGGCAGAGAAAGGAGGTCCTCTTCCTGTGAAGTGGTGTCAGGAGAGGGCTTCGTTTCTCACTATTGCAGGTGATACGTCACCCTGAGACAATGACGGACTCATTTCTGAAGATGTTCATCCCAATGTTCCTGCAGACACAAATATTCCCCCCCAATGCTTTCACAACACAGAGGGGAAAATGACTTCATGGCATTCCTTTTCTGACTGTTTCTCTGGCATGTGCTTTCTAAACATAGATCTAAAAATCAGAAAGCACCAGGAGAATTATGGGTTTCTACACCCTATTGTGCTTTATAATAATTATAATTATTGTAAATACGGCCCAGACACTGTAATTTTCTGCTCTCCATTGGGTCTTTCTTTTTCATTTTCTTCTTCTTTTTATGACTGTTTTCTAAGAAAGTTTTCGTATGTCGCCTTATAGATGGTAAATGGCAGAGTCAGCTCTTAAAATAAAAGGAGAGGAATGGCTTGGGGGGGTTGGAGAGGTGGATGAGAAGAGTAAGGAGAGAGAAATTACATGTAGTCTGTGGTGAGGGCACCAATGGGGACAGTCAGGAGATCTGGTGTGTACCTAATCTAATGCTGACCTCCTGTGTCATTATAGGCTCAGTATTTGTAGCATCTTTTGTATTTTCTTTTTTTGAGGGGCTTCTTCTATCTCAGTTCTTGGCTCGGTTGATCTTATGTTTAGAGGTGCTGAGCACATCTCATATACAATATCGGGTCGAAGTTATTGTAAGAAGATATGGTATAGATTTTCGACTAGGTGGCAGTTCCGTGGCATTGGTCAGGTATAGTCACAAAAACCTGGTTTACACTATGGGTAGATGTATGCTAAGGAATAGAATCTTGTCCTGTGCCTTATGAGTGATCAGAGCAGAGGTATGGCTGAGATGTATCCTCCTGCCCAGGCAACTTGGTCTTATTCCTGTGGACATTAAGGCATGAGCAGAGTGGAGAGAGACTGAGAATCAAGTATATCCAGGTGAGAAATCAGGATGAGGCCAGGATATGGACTTCAATAGGTAAAGTGGGAAATACTCCTACACCTTGGGGAACAGACACAGCTAATGCCATCTAGAACTTTGCACAGGAGTATTGAGGAAAGGAAAGATACAGCAAACAGCATCAGGGGAAACAAACCCCAAAATATCCAGATATCCTAAAGTCAGGCAAGAGAGTTTATGTTGAAGTCAGACTGAATCTAGAGACAGAATTAGAAAGAAAGTGAAAAAGTTAGGATAAGGATGAATAAGACCTGGTGAAAGATGTGGGGGGATAGGGTGCAATGGATAGTAGAAAACCAGCAAAACTATCTATGGGATGTAGAGAAAAGGAAAGCAGATACAGGCAAAGGAGAAGTCACCTGGAATGGGACTCACTATTTTTGTAGATTGAGTTGAAACATCACCACTAGAAACCCAGCAGACATTCAAATTGAACCGCAATTAATTTATCCAACTTTTGACCAGACAGGATAGTTGTGAGTGGTCTGCCTCTGAGAACTCAGGCTTCTTCTTCTCCTCAGGAATGTCCCCTGGAGGCTTCCAAAGCAAACAAAAGAGCAGAAAGCTGCTGTCCACCACATGACCAGGGCAATCCTGCTTTTATATAATTTAAAAACAAATGGAGACCTCTTTCTGTGTGACACTGCACAAAGAGTGTAGGGTTTAAAGTGTGGACTCAGGGCTTGAGAGGTGCAGGTATTATTCTGCCAGTGAAAACAGAAGTAGATACTGTAGCTGGTGGTGGGACTCAGGATTTCTGGCTTCTAGTTCTAGGCTTGGAAAGTGACTGTCCATAGCCTGTAACTGAAAATGCATTAGTGGAGTTTTAATTCCTGCCTTTCCCACTGTCCTAAAGAAACCTACTGAATCACTGTTTTAGTACAGCAACACCAGTTAATTGCCTCACAGAGGGTTTCCCTGATGCTGAAGTTGCTGTTTACAAAGTGCCCAAAAGTCTGCTGCTGGAAGGTGATTTGAAGGAACAGTTATTATCCTTGTAGCATATGGGGCAAGAACATATTGCAAGGTTTGTATATTTGCCTCCAGCCATCCATAAATGCACTGCTATTGCAGGCAGTGCAGTCGACTGAGCAGAACTCTGCATTAAAAGGAGCAGTTGCTGTAGTATTTGGAAATAAGTCAAATCCTCTGCTATCTGCATTTCTTACAAATACCACAGATTCCTTACGTATGTGCCTCCACCATTCCACGCTGTTGCTTTGACTTGCTAATAGGTCTCTGTTGTAAAAGAATCATGTGTGCTCTTTTTTTTTTTTATGGAGCTAACACTCAGGTGTTACTTCATGCCCAGCGAGACAGCAAGAACATGGAGTCTGCTAGATTCCAGAAGGAAAAGTCTGCAAAGAACTTGGAGAGAAAACTGCCAGCCAGGTATTTATGAAAAGGCGGTGGTCTGGTTTGATTCAAGAATGTACTACGAGCTAGATATTTATCTAGCTTGTAAAATGACAGCTTCATTGAAGTAATTGAAGCTATGCTGATTTATAACTACTGAGGATTTGGCCATGTTTATATAGATAACTCTAATCAAACCCCTTTCACAACAGCAGGAGTTTGTACCGAAAGATAAATCTTCGTGAGCTATAGATCCTTGCCAATCATCTTCTAAATTCTGCTCACTCTTGTTGCTGTGAAGAACGTACAGAGCTTTTGTGATCCAGGTTCAGCCAACTCACTTTCCACTCCTCTCAACTTTGCTGATGCAACTCCTCCAGCCTATGCTGAGTCAGTGATCACAATTAAAACCAAATCGCTAACCTAAAGAGATGAGCAGCCCCACAGGCAACTGTTTCAGGTGGGAGCCAATGTACAGAGCTAGATTTGTGCACCAAATTCTAGCTTAACTCATGGAGAAATATATAGCAATAGAGTGGGATCACTAAGCGTTGCACTCTCAAGTTGAGCTTGACTGATTCGGCTTTATCTTGCGCAGCAATCACCAGGACTTGTGGAAGAGAAGATTGCAGAAGGAAGACTGGCAAAAAATGTTGCTATTGGTACTGAGCAAGTATTAAGCAGAAATTGGACTAAAAGTGCCTCAGGATCCCTGCAGGCATGCAGAAGTAAGGATTTAGCCTCTCAGACAGCAACCATTCTTTGTGGGCTCAGATCACCTTTCCTGCAGACCTGCTCATAGTGTAGCAGCAACACTCAGTGGCTGTTTCCCCAGCAGTGGATGGAGAATGGCTGATACGTTACCCATGGCACTTCACTAGAAGATTGCCAGAGGTCTGTGTGGCACCTGCTGCTCTTCTCTGGGCCCTAGGCATTGGTTTTGTAAGTCTCAATATGGATCCTAGGCTCCAGGGCTACGTATGATGCTGAGAGGACTCAGAAAGGGGAAGAGTGTGAGAATCTCCAGAGTAGGCAGCTGGCAGTTTAATTTCAGGTACAAAAATGGGTAGGTACAAGGTAATGCAACATGAAAGATCAATTTAAACTACTTATGTAATATCATAGGCCCTAAATTAATTATTTCTTACTCAGGAAAACATCAAGGTCCTTTTAAGGCTCCTTGAACAACAGTGATCGCAATAGCAAGCTAACACTGAAAAGATTGCATTATAATACCTTCCTATGAACCGAAATGATGCCTGCATTTGAAGAGATGTGCACAGATTTTTGTCACTTTTCTGAAAGACATATCAGAAATAGAAGCTATCTAAAGATAGATGATCCAAATTATTAGAGGACCTAGGAGAATTTCACAAAGAAAAGATTAGGATCATTAATTTAGTGAGAGGGATGTGACAGGGGTATGAAAAGAACAATGGCAGGGAGAAGGCATATAAGACCCTGCTATTTAACCTCAGTTAAAATACCAGAATGAGAAAGAAAAAGCTCAAGACTTAAAATACTGCACCTGCAATGCTAATAAAGGACCATGCTGTGTTACTCAGTATGTAACCTGTGGAATTCACTGTTTGAAAATACGACTGAGGCCAAGAGCTTGGGAAGACATTACTCTCACATTTTCCATACAGGAGCAATAAAAATATCATCCACCCCTACACCAGCTGGGATAAAAACCTACACGGGGTATAAATCTTCATCTCGCACGACAGTAATTGCTGCGAGCCAGACAAGGAAGCCTATTGCATAACTGTCCACTATGAGGGTTTTACTACCTCCCATGAAGCATGTGGTGTTGGCTCCTGGTGGAGATAGGCTGCTGCGAGGGACACTGCCATTCTCCCTTGTCATCCCTCCCATCTCCATGCATCCCTTTCATGTGGAGCAGGTCGTTTAGCTGGGGACTTCTGCAATGTTGAGTGGGACAGACCACCCTCTCAGATGCTCTCAGAAGAGAGGGCTGTATTTGGCATGCATGGTGATGTTCTGGTGAGTTGGCTGAAATGAGACATGCCTCTGGCCTTGGGACTTGTGAAAGCTGGTAGTCATTCATCTGGCTCCCTGCAGGAGCAATATCCAGGGGTAGGAGTCAGCAGCAGGGAAGACACCCATCTGCTGCAGACATCGGTGTTCCCCTCAAACCAAAGATTTTTGGGTGAATCACTGCTGCTGGGAGCTGCTGCGATCAGAAAGCATGAAGCAGTTCCCTTAGGCAGCTAGTGCCCAGCTGGAGAATTGGTTTGGAGAAGAGGGCTGAAAGTCTGGATTTGACCTAAAATTTGATACAGAGCTGGTGCAGAGATTCTGAGTCTGGTGTTTGAAGTTGGTGCCCAACTAGAAGTTAGGGGGAATAAAATCAGGGGTGGTTGTCTCTGGAAAGGCTGTATCAAAATGTGAACCCAAAGGGAAAGAAGTGCTGTCTCCTTGCCAAAGGATGCTTTATTACTATTCATCTGCAGTACAGTTAGGTGCCAGCCAAGAACAGGACTCTGCTGCTTGAGGCAATGTTCATTCAGAGCAGCAGATATGAATCTAACAGATGTGGCTATTTCAGTGTCTAGAAGCTATGAGGAGCAGGGGAAACACCAAGGCCATGGTTTGTCCTAACATGCCAAAAAATTGGGCCAGTGATGTAAGTTCTTCTTAGCCTGCTGATTTTCAGGGTGAGGCCCTCAACTTTTCCCTGGGAAGAGGAATTCTGAAAGATATTTGCAAATCAAATCAATATTTTTTGGAATTTCCTTACAAAATGGATTCTCAAAGAGTTTCCAATTTGGGATCTTTGGTTTTGCATTTTGTGTTTCATTCACATTGCGGAATTTCAAAGCATCAATTAAAAATTCTAATTTATGCCCTTTTCATGTTTTACAATGATTGCTGCCTGGTTTAGGATACAGTTTTAGGGCAGAATATATGGCAAGAGGTTTGAGGCCTTCCATTCTGCTATTTTTAAACCCAATTAAGGGCAGCTGTTATACAGTACTAATTAAAAAAATTCTTATCTTTCTCTACAGATCAAAGTGACCTTTGTTTGTTTTGTAATGAAACAGTCTGACAAAAAGACAAACACAGAAAGTGTCAAACTGCTTCATTACAAAACAAACAGGAGACACTTTGATCTGTGAAAAAAAAAAGATAAGGTGTTTTAATTAGTAATAAATAAAAGCTGTCCATCGTGATTTAAGGAAGGAAATAAACCTCCAATATTTCGGATCTTTCATATGGGGACATGCAAGCTGAGGAGCTCTCATGCAGTTAAAGCTTTACAATGAAAACTGGGATAAAATTTTGAATGTTATAGATTTATGAAGATGTATTTCCCAACCCAGAACAAAGAAGATGCCCATACTGATATATTTTGCTAGAGGAAATTTCCATTGACATCAATATCTGGTTATTAAAAACAATGCTTTTAATCACAGCATACTTTAGGATGAAAAGCTGTGTTTAAAAGCATTCCAGCCTGCTCTGCCTGCAGACACTGGTTTCAGCTGTGACTCTTTCAAGGTGTGGTATGGAGACAAATATCAATCTGATCTAGTTGAAGACGCTCCTGTTCATTGCAGGGGAGTTAGGCTAGATGACCTTTGAAGGTGCCTTCCAACCCAAACTATTCTGTGATTCTGTAATGCAGAAGCAGCTTCACCAACATGTTGCTGGCAAGTCTGCAGCTAGTGCGATGCAAATGTAGCACTCCAACCGCCTATCACCTGGTGAAGTCATTCTGGATATACAGCTGGGCCCTTGACACCGTTCTTCACTGCACTGTGAAGCCACATGTGTTCATAGAGGTGCTGGGGGGAAGGCAGGTGAGCTCAGGTCTTGCAGGTAGCCTTGGCTGTTGAGAGTTAGCAACTGATCCCAGCCTCCTCTGCAAGAAATGAGGCGCCTTCTTAGTGTGGTCCTGCTGAGCTCTTCCACATTCCTGGGCCAGGGCAAGCATTTTGAAGCTGGCTGTGTCAAATATTGCCAAGAGCAATGCAAGCCTGACCTTAGAAAAACAGCACTTATCTATTAGTAAGTATTTCCACTGATTCTCCCTGGATCTGTGTGTTGTGCAAACCTGGTGAAAGGAAACTCCTGTCCTAGGGAGCTATGCTCACAGAGGGAGGATAAACTGCAGGAGGACCCCATTCCTGCTAACAAGGCCAGGGTGATGGATGACCAGGCAGTGGGTATTTGTCTTGCTCTTCCCTTCTACACTGCTCTTAACAGCTAGTGGATTTCCTACAGGAACCCTCTGGAAGGGGTCCTCTAAACAGTGTCCTGTGATCTCAGGGGCAAGCAAACATCAGTCTCAGTCCAACTCTTGGACCTCAACTCTGCCCCTTGTTCCCGGATCATTGAGAGCTGCTGGGCTATGCTGCTTGCTTTTCATGGCCTCCTGTTTACCTCACCTTTGGTCTTGCTCTGTGTTTACTGTTAAGCTGTTCATTCAAGTGCCATATAGTTTGTCAGGATTTGCTGAGGGAGCAAAGGTCTTCAAGCAGAAGACAAGAGCAGAGGGAAAACAGCCTCTGGCTGCCACACTTGTCCACAGCTTACTTCAGAGAGGTTGCTCAAGATGGGCTGGCAGCTAATATGTACAAAAAAAGACAGCAGTAGCAGTATGTCGGCAAAATTTGGAGGCCTCCGAGAATCCCCTTTGTGGTTGCTTTCGGTTGACTTCTCAGTGCCTTTATGATGATGATGCAGTCATTGCTGATTTTACTTCCAGTATTTTATCAGGAATGTTTTTTATGGTTGCACTAAATCCTGAAATATAGACAGGGTGACTGTTTCTGCTGCCTCACCCCATCCCTTCACATTTACAGTCTCCCATATTTGTGTTGTAGCTGTGGTAGATAAAAGAATATAAATAAATAAAGTGTTATGGGGAGAAAGTGTGCCTTTTACTTACAGAATCGTAGAATCATGTAGGTCAGAAGAGACCCTTGAGATCATTGAGTTCAACCATTAACATAGCACTGCCAAGTCCACCACTAAACCATGTCCCTGAGTGCTACATCTGCATGTCTTCTAAACACCTCCAGGGATGATTGGACCAAATCACACAGTGAGGAAAAAGACAAACTTTCAGGCACCTAAAGGGAGGTTCCCCCTTTCTCACTCATATCCTGCGGTAATATAAGACCTCAGGATTTAGCATTTTAGCTCTGCAAAGAGGAAAACCCAGGCAGAATGGGCCTTTTTGATAGGATCCTTGATATCTATGTGAAGTAGTCACAGGCCTCCAATGCTGTAAGAATCCTCAGTCATTGTTGTGACTGAAATACTGTGAAATTATTTGAGATGCAAGAAATTCAAGGCTGTGAGTGAAAGGCAATAACCTGTTGTTTAAGAGGTAAACAGAAGTGGGAGCCACTGGAGGGGAATGCTAACATAGGCAGGAACTAGGAAGACCAATCTGCATATTAAAGAACAGCAAAAACATTGTGTGCAGGTGGAAAACAGGTGATTGTTTACACAATTTCAAAGGAACTCTTGAAATAATATTTATGAAGGGTCAGGAGAGGAAAATCCATCTGTTTATCCAGGAAACCATGCTGAATAAAACTGGAAATGGCAACAGTGCCGGGGTCAAGACCAGGCGTGGGTGTTCCATTTCAACCACTTCCCTCATGCGGGTGGTGGTATTAGGGAAGGGTGGCTCTGCAGGTGGCTGGGGCCTCAGGCTGTGACATCTTTGGTGAGAGCAGGTCTGAAGAAGCAAGCTTCTATGCAGGTTAAGAGCTATCTCCATTCAGAGGCAGTATGATGTAAATGTGGAGGGTTAGAGCTAAGAGGCTAAGGTGAGGATGTGGCTGGAGGACGAAAGGAATAAACAAGCTGGAGGTAGAAGTATGCATTTTGCTGTATTTTCCAGTCTGGGAGTCTGAGGTGTCACAGCTGAGGTTGCAGGGCTGGTCTTAAGTGAATCCTATCCCTGTCCAAAAAAAAAATTACCTCCATCCTATGTATGGCCGAGGAGTTTTTACAACAGGGACTGTCCTCCCTGCATCCCTTCTGGTTGGGTCTGTCATTTTGGTGACTGAAGGATTCCCTTACTTCCTATAGCTCATATTTATGCCCCCAAATCACAGCCCCTTTCCCCACTAACCACTCCCTCCCCAGGTTCACCAGGAAAGGTCAGTCATCTCTCCAGGCATTAATCAGCTTCCTTGGCAGCCTTCCCTGGGGAGGGCACCCAGTATCTTTATGAAGCCCACATGCTCAGTGGCTGTGCCATCCTACGTAGGCTGTGAGTGGCACCTCCCGAGGCTGTCCTGGAGCCATCCCTTCAGCTGCAACCTGGGAGACATTTCCACAAAGACCCTTGTTTGCTTTTCTCCTCAAGCCGTTTGCAAAGATGAAATAATCCAACACACTCAGCACCATGCTGTGGTGGAGTAGGTGCTGCTGGGGTTGCAGGCAAGCTGTGGGATTGCTATCACAAGGACCATTTCAGCCAGTTTTCCTATCTATCTGCTTAATAAGGGTAGAAACCCTTCCTTTTCCAAACACACACTGAGAGGTGAGCCAAGCTTGGTAAGCCAGACATCACCAATGTGTGTTGTGCCGTCTAACTCAGGTTGGCAGTACAATTACACAGACATGCAAGCCCTGCCCTCAAATCCCAAGGAAACCATTTGTCCCCATGCTCTGGAAACAGCAGAGCACCAGGCATGTCCTGTGCCTTACACCTTTCCTCCAGGACGCTAAGCTGCCTGTCCCCGTGGAGCTGTGTCACTGCTGATGTCCTCATTTTACATGTTTCAGTCAAGGAGTAAGGAGATTCCAGTCATCTCTGCTCTGAGTTCAGCCTTGGCTCATGACTTGCAGCATTAGAGAGTGCACACATAACTACACTAGGATTATGGCTTGGTCCCAGGTGTCAACATGGAGGGCTGCATCCCAAGTTGCTCTGTGTCTGGTGGGGTCTGCACATGTTGTGGTAACTGTGTCTCCAGATGGTTGAACCAGTCCTCTGGAAGAACAGCACAAGATTTAAGGGCCATGACCTCCTCCAGGACACACCAGGAAATTTGGGACAGGATGTCTCACACCCTTTTCTTTCCTAACACAAGGTCACCTCTAGACGAGCTTATAGTCCTTTGGCCTTAGTGGAACTTCCCACCTACTGCTTCCCCGGCTTAATTGAGATTTAGTTTCCAGTCACTTCCTCTCAGCAGCCACTCTGAGAAGCTCTGGTCCATGAAAACAAAGCTTGCTTTGGCCTCATGGTAGAGCTGAACATGCCAAGCAGATAGCCAGTCGTCCGTTTCTTCCCATCACTCCAGTGGGGGATTGCTGATGCTTTGATCATGTCCTATGAGTGAGGACAGCTGGGCTGTAAATCAAGGTCCCTGCTGCTCTGAACTCTTTCTTCCAACCAGCACCATAGATAGATGGGACGTGTTTTTCCTCTCCATACAGAGGTGATCCAGGGTGAAACCTAGGCCTGGCAACTGGGCCATTAGACCTCTCTGTGCCATTAACTTGTTGCTTTTGCAGGAATTTTCCACCTTAAAAAAACATCTTTCTTCTCCTCTTCCAGACAAATAGTATAGGCAAGAGGTCAGCTTCTTTCTTGTGTAAAGTACCATCAAATTACACTTAGATGATAAGCTGAAAAAGTGACAAATTTCTTTTTATAGCTTCTTTATTGCTCCCTGTCTGTATATAGAATGAGGAGACCTGTGATTTACATGGTAACTTTAAGGCTGCTCTGTGAAGGAGTCCGGGGATTGCAGAATAGACTGAGATAATTTAAAGGCAAATAGGTAATAAAAAAATAAACAATGAATGGGTAGCTACTGGGGCGTGCATGCTGACTCTTCCACCTTAAATGGCACAAAGGCAGTGAACGTGAGGGCAAAGACATTGAATTAGGAGGTAAAGCAGAAGGAGCCTCAATACTGCTTCTGGTGGTTACTCAACCTCTAGCCAAAGCTGCGCTTCTGCAATCACTTTTCCAGTGAGCTCATGACCTCTGTTAAACATGCCATGACCCTGGAGGGGTTGTGTTCAGTAACTGTCTCTGGAACAGCCTTCTACTCCAGGCAAATACCCCTCCGCTTTTAAGATGGAATTCAATATATTTCTGAAATGTAGTGCTTGCAAGAACTGAGGACCAGGCTGGGTGAGCCAGGCAGCCCATACAATCTCACATTCCTCAGATGGAGACAGGTAGGGGATGTGTACAATTCATGTACAAATCAGACTAAGTCTATGTTATACTAGACTTTTCTCTCCCCTTCTTCAGCTGCCACCTTGTATCACCATCCTCATTTGAAGTTCCCAAGTTTCTCTTTTCAGTTCCAAAGGGGTTTTGTCCATCAGACGAAACATTAATTAGAGCCTGTGTTGATACTATCACACTCATTTTCTGTCCTTGTAGATGCCAAGTGAGTGAAACAATCTCCTTGTCTGTGCGGTCCCCAGAGGGCTGCCCATCCCTCTCTGCATTCCACCTGGTGCAGGAAAACACCAGGGCATTAGAATGACACCCATAACCTTTGTGTGCATTTGTGTGTCCTTGCTTCTGAAAAAGCATCCACCACAGCTTCTCTGCTCAGGTGGCCAGGTTATGTATTTGCACCTGAGCTTACAGAAGTTTGGGATCCAGGTTAGGAACATAGGGCTAAAGTTGCCACAAACCAACCTACGTTTCTTTGGGCCTCACTCCCAATTTCAGTGAGAGACAAGGGAAGGAGCAGGTCTGATGAACACTTGGCACTGAACTTTGCTTGAACCTCTGGGTCTCCAAGGGAGACATATGTGTTAGAATTCCTTCTTGGGAACTGTCATACTGAAAGTTGGGTGAAGAGGCCAATTCTTTGAGTTCTTTCTGCTCCAAACAGTGTGTTTTCTGGTCACTGCTGTCAGATGTAATCCCCGCTCAGGAAGCTCTGAAGGATGCTTTGAACCAACTGAAGGTGTTTGAAGCACTGAACATTTTAGCTTGCAGTTCTTGTGTGAAGGTGCTGAACATGTGAATTTCAAAGCCTTCTGAGCAACTTGAAAATCTCAGTCCTGAGATTTAGAGTGCCGATGGAATGAAAAGGTAGGATGCAGGATGTACAAGGAAGTCACAACTTCCTCCCAGGCAGCAGTTTCCCACAGACAAACAGGATGTCTGCCATGCAGAAAAATGACAGCAGTAAACTCTGTCATGCCCACTGGCCAGTGCTGTGTTTTGGAGAGGCAGGAAAACCCATCACGCTGATGCAGCTGCCCGATGAGAGCAGGTGATTAGAGCGCAACAGGCAGCGCTGAAAAACCATCAGGCTGATGCCAGAATCCTGCAGTTGCTGTGGACCATGTCTGAGTCATGTGCAGGGTCCAGAGACTTCCCTTGTGGTGCGGAAAATGAGCAAGGTTTTCCTCTGAGTCCTTCATTCTTCCTGGTGTGAATTGCTGTTGTGACCTCCAGGTGCAGGCACATCAATTACAAAACCACACAAATTAATGCCTGACCCTTCTAACAAAGTACCAGCAGAGGGAACACACAGGAAACATCCTGAGCTGTGAAAAAAACCCAAAGTCACTCAACCAAGCAAAACCCAGGCAGAGTAGGTAGAGCTAACAATGTACACTGGAGGTGGCAACTGCACTGCGCCATGCCTCAAGGTGAGCATGTCCAAATGTGTGCAGTTCTCAGGGCATCTGCAGGCCCTGCATGCACTCTCTCTGAAGACTGTGTATCACTCTGCAGCTCCTCAATGTTTTGTCATTACTTGATCTCAAAGGGCTGCTAATGAGCTTTGGCATTATCTATTCCTGAAAAGGTCCAGTGGGATATCCCAGCTACAACATGTGCTGCATGGGCGGGAAGTAAAAGAGAACTCAAAACCAGAATCCAGGATGTGAAAGCAGCACTGGGTACACTAACAGACCTGCCAGCTTGCAGCATTGGTGACATAAAGCCACAAAGGTATGACATAGCTGAGTGCAAAAGCCTGACTTTGCTTTCATCTCTGTTGACATGAAACAAATGTCTATTCCAGAATTGTATAGGAGTGACTCCTGATCTTGCTTAAAGACAAATTAGAATTAGTTTTGTTCTGAAAGCTGTACATGGTCAGGAATAAGCTGTGCTCGGGACTCACCTCTGGAGATTTTTATTGCACTGTAACAACATTGCTTTTGAGAACTTCCCAATGTCCTCTGTCTGAGGGCTGCAGATGGGACCATTCCCTCTGTGTGTGAATTCATGTACCAAAGGAAAGCCACATTGATATGTAGAGGGAATCCTCAAAAACTGTGTACATCCCAAATCCAAACCCAGGGGTTTGGTTTTCCCTGAGAAGTGTCTGGCACTACTAGCTTATGCAAGTTTTACAGCTTTCAGGACCTTGGGGTAAAACCATGCTAGGCCACCTTCTTGCAGAGTGCAGAAGTGGAGATACCGGTCCTCAGTGCCTGCAAGCAGCAGGTGATCATCACTGTAGGGATGGAAGAGAACTAAGTACTGCATGCCACTTGCTGTAATGCATGCCATAGACATTAGACAGCTAGCTGCTGCTTGATGTTACAGGGCACCCACATCACCTCAGTTGATGACTCAGGCCTGGTGCAAGTGATAAGTGAAGAGGATGGTGTCTTTCCAGCCTGGGGTGATTCCTCCTGGGAGCCAATATGAGACAGGGATGGCTCTCAGCAACAGATGTTTACTTCTGAGGTGTGGTTGTCTCTACGCCACCTCTGCCAAGGCAGGCAGATCATGAGCTGCGCAGGGTTTCCAGGCAGAGTCCACAGGGCATGGGAGCACAAGCACGGGACACCATGCACGTTCTCAATGGTGCTGTGGGCGTGCTGGGGAAATGGGGAGGTCATGTTGGGCTGCTTGGCTGCTGGTGGCATGCCACCCAGGGACAGGGTCCCCCAGTGGTGGTGACGCTGGTGGGGAGGCTGTTAACATTTCCTTATCCCCTGAATGTAACAGTATGCCCTAATGCTCAGAGATATTGTCAGTGATGAAGTCATAGGGCCATGTGCGATCTCAACACACATGCAGTCGCTCTAGGGCCAGGCTGTGCAGGCATTCAGTGTAGAAGGCATTTTTTCTTGGGAGATCTGTCATCACTTGACAACTGAGATGTATTTGAGTTCCATAAGAATGCAGTGATGGCCTCACTGGCTTGACCTAGATGCTAATCTAGGGCTAGGTGTGGGGTCCAGGTGGTCAGGCAGGCTGGGGTGGGGGGGGATGAGGTGTAGGAAAGAATAAGACAAGGGCACCGGAGAAGATGTGCCCTGGCTGCCAAGCGTGAGTTCACCTTGGATGCTCAGCATGAGGGTGCTGCATAACAGGGGAGTGTGGGTGAGGAGCCTGCATGTGGCCAGATGTCTTCTTCACAGGCTGCAGCCGCCATGAACATGCATCCGTTTCAAAGCACCGCCCAGCCACAGGCACAGGTAGGAAAGTGTAATAGCTGCCAGGAGGCCAGGGAACCCGAGGTAACTCAGGAGCACGCACGTTTCAGTATTGCTGGGTTGGCTTGGCACAGGGAAGAAATTTGTAACTGACAGCAGGTTTGCCAGAGCAGTCAAACAGAGCGGTGTAACAATAGGAATAAGCATTTCAAATATTTGATTTTGCCTTGTAATTCCTTGCAGGCTGCTCTCAGTTAACAAGGGGAATTTTGTCAAGCCTAAAACGACTTTGATATGGTAAATTCTCAGCTCTTGATCTTTAAATGTTCTCTCCCCTGCCTCCCTCAGGAAAAAAAAAAACCAAACCCAGCAATACAGGGTTTTTTTAAAGTGGCATGTGTGGACAGCAGAAAGGTTGAGCAAGGGAGTGGTTCTTGTCTCTGCTGAAGGTAGCACACGGGGCTAGGGCATGAAAGGTAAAATTTCCTCATATTTTTAAAGCTACAATTTTATAAAAGCAGTTTATCAATGGTAAAATCTGTCCCAGCATGATGCTTCTGGTATCTTATTCAAATACTTACCAGGAACAGTGCCAATGTTCTGATCTCACAAATCCGTCTTGGTTGCTGACACTGACTGCAGACTGATTTGCCCTGCCACTATGCTTGTTGCTGCTGGCCAAGTGGCCTGTGGAGTTCCCACTCCAATAGGCTATTTTGATAAGACTTCACCTGTCAACCTGATTTACAAAGGTGCTTTTGAGCACATTTGTGTGTCGTGGTTGTTTGCTATAACAGAGGACTGGATGCGAAAGGGTCTTTCCACTGTTTTGCGATGCTCTCCAACACCCAGACTTCCAGGTGAGCTTGTCATTGCTGACTTAATACCCACCAGGGAGACTGGCATCCCAGCTCATCTGGGTTTGTTTTACCTTATAGTGCAACCTTCCAGGAAGGTCCTTTTCTTTATGTAGATAGACACCTTTACAGCAATGCCTGGGGGCTTTCTCTGTAGGGCTCAAAAGTCTCTAAGGCCCAGCCACAAAAGGCCAACAGTTGTAGCATCTGCCACAGGAGAGAGAAGATAATTCAGACATAGAATCATTTATATTGGGAAAGATTTATAAAGTCTTGGAATCAAATTGTTAACCTAGGACTGCCAAGTCCACCACTAAACTATGCTCCCAAGTGTCACATCTACTAATCTTTTAAACATCTCCAGGGATGGTTTGTCAACCACTTCCCTGGGCAGCCTCTTCCAATCCTTGACGACCCATTTGGTGAAGAAATGTTTCCTAATATCCAATCTAAACCTCCAGTGGCGCAACCTGAGGATGTTTCCTCTTACCCTATTGATTGTTACATAGGAGACTGACACCTACCTTGCTCCATCCTTCTCTCAGGTAGTTGTAGAGAGCAGTAAGATCCCCCCCTGAGCCTCCTTTTCTCCAGGCTAAACAACTGCATTTCCCTCAGCCTCCTCTTGTAAGACTTGTTCTCTAGACCCTTCACCAGTCTGTTGCTCTTCTTTGAATGTGATCCAACATCTTTCTTGCAGCAAGGGGCCCAGAACTGAACACAGGATTTGAGGTGCAGCCTTACAAGTGCTGAGTACAGGGAGATGGGTACTGCCCTGGTCCTGCTGCCTGCACTATTGCTGATACAGGCCATGCTACCATTGGCCTTCTTGGCTGCCTGAGCACAAGCTGCTCATGTTCAGCTCCATCAATCAGCACCCAGAGATCCTTTTCCACTGGGCAGCTTTCCAGCCACTCTGCCCTAAGTCTGTAGCATTGCATGGAGTTGTTGTGGCCCAAATGCAGGACCTGGCTC
>JASSUY010038689.1:6966-31808 GCA_032466535.1 Forpus xanthops | reverse complement strand
CTGCAGCAGCTGCTTGGCCTGGTCGGCGGCACAGCCGGCAGCCAGCACGAACTGGTTGATCATCACCTGGTGCTTGAGCTCGTCCATGGCCCCGGCCTCCAGCCGCCCGCCGCCGCCGCGCCTCCTCCCGCCAGGGAGGCGGCCGGGGTAGGGGAGCCGTTGCGCCTCACGCGCTGGTGGGACATTGTCCGCCGGCAGCCGCGGCTCGCGGAAGACCTTCGCCGTCAGGGAACGCGGGGAACGGCGCCGGGGGCCCGCGGCTCCTCGCGGGAGTCCAACGCCTCAGGCGGTGCCAATCTCGGCCCCGACTCCCCCGCGGCGCTGCTGCAGCCCCCAGCCCGGGGAGGCCGGCGCTGCCCGCCGAACCTCCGCTCGCCTCATCAACAATAGTGCCCCGGCAGCCCCGCCCCCTGCGCCCTCCCATTGGGCGCGCAGCCCCTCCGCTAGCGCAGCTACGGCGCTCCCATTGGCTGCGGAGCGCGCTCCAGAGTGGCCGAGCCTGCGCCGGGAGGGAAGGGGCGGGGCAGCGCTTAAAGAGACACGCGCCCGCGCGCGTGGCCGGCTGCGGGGACGCGCGGCGGGAGGGAGCGCGCGCGCGGCCCTGTTGCACCCCCGGAGCAGGGAGCTCCCGGCTGAGGACCCCCCCGCTCCCACCGGGGACGAGCGGGGCCGCGGTCCGGACCCCGGGCTGGCACGGGGCGAGGCCAGGTGTCAGCCGTCACGTGGGTGGTGGCGGCGCCCCCCCGTGTCTCTGAGCCAGTCCGGGGGTGCGTTAGAGCAGAGCTGCTGGGTCGTTACCGCTGAACGCGCGCAGGAGGGGACGGGGGTTCGGCAGCGGCTCGTCCAATCGCTTTGCCATCAGCTTAGCGTGACTGGTGATGGCACCGGGTACGCGGGTAATATCCAGGCAGACTTCTCCCCTCCGTTGCTGTGTTTACTCTTTCTCGGTTAGATTAGTCGCGCCTTCACTGCAATCTCTTTAGAGCAGTTGCTGTGACATCCTCTTAACCTGATTTATATGTTAGAGAAGCAAATACACGCATGAAGCAGGCTTGAGTTCATGTGCTTGGGTTTTTTAGACGCAAGGTACAAACGCTTTAGCACCTTCAGGACGTGAAGGAATCCATAAATCCTCTCTCTGTATTGCAAATGTCTGTTCTGAGGTACCAAAGTTACTCACACCCTGTTTCGATATTGCTCTAGGAGTTGCGTGTTGCAATTGAATACCATTGCTATGATACAAATTACATAGTGTGCTTTCTTCAGCTTGGTTACCCTTGGGTTTGGTTTTCTCTCTCCTCTTTTCTCCTTTGCTGCTGCTGATTGAAGTCTGCTTCACTTAAAAAGCCCCAGTTTCCCCCTTGAAGAGCTCTAGCCTTGTGGCTCACAAGTTTAACAAGCCTGAAAAGCAAGGCTATGTATGTGCCCTTCCGAAGGATGCCTGCACATGGGCCTGCCTCAGGCCCTGATGGTTAAATCCCTTGTCAGAGTCAAGAGCCTGTTATGAGAAACCAAACTGGCAGGAAAGAACAGGGCGGATGTATTTTATGCTTGCTCACAGGTACTCTAAATACTAGTAATAGGGCCTGTAGCATAGTGGGATGGGTCAAACATAACTGGCTACAAGAGGCTGCGATCAGACTTGAGGGTGGTCTTGGGCTGCCTCTCAAAGCTGGCAATGTGAAGGGAAGGCTCCAGAAGTCTGGCAGATCATTATTGTAGCCCTAAGTGTGCGATTTACTTAAGTTCCCTTATAAATTACACACAAAGCACCACATCCCAGTCCTTTTCTTGTAGCCATCACAAGCACTGGCGGTACAATGGGGCAAAGCACCAAATAATCCCAGATAGCCCACGTGATTAGTGAAATACCTGGCAGAGCGCTCTGCTCACTAGGAACAACTGAGAGGCAGAAAACAGCATGGGGCTACATACTGTTGGCAGTGGAGGAGAAGGGATTTGGTCATTCCTTCTCTACCAATTAGCAAAATGGAAACACAGGCTTTCTTAGGTGGAGCTGAGGTTTAAAGAATGCATATTCCAAATTACAGGCTGGTACGGGATAGAGGTAAGCCCTCTATCAAGTGGCCTGGGACAGTCTGCTTCTTGGGAACTGGATGGGCATCAGTCAGCAGGTGGTGAGCAAGCTTGTGCATAATTTTAGTAGTTATTATCATTAGTATTTTCCCTTCCTTTTACATCCTATTAAACTGCCTTTGTCTCAACCCACAGATTTTACTTTTTTCCCCTTCTGATTGTCTCCTCGCCTCACTGTGAGGGGGTTACTGATCGAGCGGCTGTGTGGTGTTCATCTGTCTGCTGAACACCATGACCGCAGCCCAGGGCTGCACACAGTTATCCTAAGGCAGGCTAACCTGTTCATGGTGTCTTCCACTTTGCTGCAATTCCCAGTGAAGAGCAGAAGATGCAGTTCTTCCTGACGTGACAGCGCCCACTGCCAATGCCAGTACAGTTGCTCAGCAGGCTTTCATCCCTTGGACAGTTTATCCTCTCCAAAAATACTGTGGTTGTTCGGAAGAAGTGTGCCATGAATATATTTTTATGGCATAAAATATTCTGAAAGCATTCTGATTCCTGTTACTGTTTTGAAGAGGCCAAAAATGAAAGGTATTGATTCAGGTTTATTTGCATGATGCATGTTATGGAGCTAAGTCACGACTCTGAATGCAGAAGATATCTGTGACAATTATAGTACTTCCCACATTGTTGTCACACTGCAAAAATGGCATTGTTGCACACAGTTGTTATGACAATAAAAAAGCAAAGCATTTATGTATACTGCTCTAGACATGAAAGTTCAACATGTAAAGTCATGTACTCAGACCCAATGTACTTCATACCTTAATTTGTTAAAACTGTTACTAATGTGTTACAACAAGATCTTACTCCTACACCTTACAGAAATAATGGAAACAACTAAAGGAAGATTATGAGTTATTTGAAAATAGTTTTGACACTTTGTATTTTAAAAAAAAAACAAACTCCAAAAAACCTTCAACCAAACTCAGTCCAAAAAACTTGGATACAGATCTCCCCAGACTCTCCTTGTAATTCACACTTCCCAAGCTCTGGGGTTTGTTTGAGCTGTCACATTCCTTACTACCTTCAGACTTTGCCAAACACTGTCCAGGCCAACTCTGAACAACACATTTCCTGCAGTCAGGACCTATTTCTGCATCTTCAGCTCTTCCCTACCTGACACTTTAATCAACCCACTGGCCCATGGGAACTGCACAGTCGCTGGTGTGCTCCCTCACCACGCTGTAGTGCCACCACAGAAGGTGATGAGCATTCCCACCTCTCACTGACCTGGAGGCACTCAGCACCTAAACCAGGGGCCTGCTGAAATGTACTCCTCTGTAACGTAGTCCCTGTTGGGAGACTAGGAACTGCAGATATCCCCTTACATGCAAGGGAGTTGGTTCTGAAAATATGGTGTGTAGCAAAAGCTGAGGATACAAACAAATAAATCCAAACATTAGAAACACATCAAGAGTGCCCTCAAAGACTGACTGATAAACCACACAGAGCTGCATGAACAAAGGTGCAACCAGCTGAAAATAGGGATGTAAACAAGTCAGGGAAGTGGTCAAAATTGTAACCCTGAATTGAAAAGCAGAGAAACAAGCTCGAAGAGCTTTAGCCAATTTCACAGGCCCACATCCCACTGTATGGCTATCAGAACAACAAGTACTTACGGAGTTTTGTTGTACTAAAGGACTGGAAGTTTATGAGTAGAACCTCTTTCTGCTCACAGTAATACATATGAAAAATGCACTGTCTGAAGTAATAGTGATAATAGCAAATCTGGTGTAAAACGACTCTGATCCAAGTAGCTTCAAATATGTTCATGTCTTACTCCAAAATTAAATCAGTGCAAAGCAGCACATGTGAAGGAGCAAATTACTGCCTCAAATTGTTTTGGTCTTTTTACCTGCAGTTGTTGCACGCAATACTGAAGGTTGAAAGACTAAAGGTTCTGGGAGTCTGATCTAAACATTAGATTATGCCCCAGGATATTTCATTGCATTTCTTATCTCTCCCCTGCAGAGAGAGTTTGTTTTGCTCGTTTATGGGGGTGTTCAACATCAACGGGAGACACAAGAGAAATAGGACAAATATAATAGAATTTGCTTCACACAAAACCTGTAAGATCCTAGTTAATATTCCAGAATATCTGGTGGGATTTGAGCAGGCGAGCAGACTGAAATAAGGTATTAAGATTAAAACAACAAAAGACAACAGATGGGACCTTGGCCATAAATCAAACTACATGTGATAAGCAATAGACAAAGCAAAACATACTCCTGCTGCGTTTGATGAAGCACAATCTTTAAGAGAAGTTGTCATATAAATAACATCCTGAGGCTTCCGTGCCTCACTGCATTAAGATAACACATTTCTGACAAACCAGCACAGTTCCTCAAAGCAACACTTAACTGCAGGCTTGGGAGAGGCTTTCAGCACATGTTCATGGTGAACAGAATTACCTGGGAGAAGTACAAGGTTAATTTCTTTAAAAGCCAGTGCTAAATTCACATATACAGACCAGTTTTCTGAGCACAGGTTAGATGACAGCAGCGATACTAAGCAATAACCTTGTGAGTGTCCAGCTACTGAAGGAGAGAGGCAAGTGGAGTCAAGTGTGGTTCACCAGAGGAGAGTGGCTGCAGCTGCTGTTGGATTCTGCTGGGGCAAAAAAAGCAAGCAGCAGAAAAGCCATATTCTCCATCACATTTCTGAATCTTTGGGCTTGGTAACACCTCTCTCAGGTAGCCGAGATCATTGAAACAAGACACAGCTTAGCCTCCCCAAGGTATCCTGCAAGAAAGATGCTGGATGATAATTTGCATGTAATTCCTCCTCTCCAACAATAAAACTTCCTTTTAGGAAGCAAGCGATTTTAATTTAACTTCCAAACCCTTAATATTTTAGCACATATTTCCAGAGTTTGCAAATATAATACAGAGGTTTGTCTAGTTTTGTTGTGGATAGAGATGTAATGTATTTCTGTATTGCTAGTCTCAGTGCAGAACATATACGAACTATAGAAGGAAACTCTTGATCTACAAACACTAAACACTGAATGCTCCTACAAGCCACCGGCACAGTTTCTGTCCTGTAACTATAATCTTAGAGTCCCATGGAATTAGATGCTGTAAAAGATTTATTTCAGTTATTGACATGATCAATTTTAATAATGCAGATTTTATGGCCACATTGTGGGATGATAAACATCCTGTACATGTGATGAATAGGCACAGAACTATAGACACTTTTCACTTAAGAGAGGAAAGAAGAGGGTTTGCTCCTTCTGATTCTGGCCTAAAACCTTGTTCTGCTTCCATTTATAACATTTAGAAAAGCTAAAGAGGTTGTGAAAACCATTCCAATGGCCATGAGCGCAATGGCTGCCAAGAAGCAGTGACAAAATGATTTTGCTTCTCTTTCCACATACATGTGCTAGCCCTGGAGTTAAATTAATTAACTTCAGCAGAGCGTGTGATGAAGTGGGAGCATGGGATTCTCTGATTTGGGAAATCATCTACTTGGAACCGATCAAGCAGCGCTCTGAATCCTTGTTGCATTCAGCCATGGGTACCAGGGGAGCTTTTAACTAGTTTGGTTACATCTCAACCAGACACCAGTTTGTCTCATCCTGTCCTCACGCATTGCATCTTGTGTTCAGCCTGACTTTTCCTCCAGGATAGCTGCAGAGCCATCACTGCAAGAGCGAACATCATCTCTGAGATGAGGAAAGCAAAGCTGGGCAAAGCCCCAAGCCCCACTTGTATTAGCAACCCAGGCCTCACGCAATGCTCAGGCAGGGGGTCAGGCTCACACTGCTCAGCAGAGGCATGCAGACACCTCCAGCAGTCATGGCTGGTACAGCTAGGCTGCTGATTCACAGCTGTGAGCCTGCAGGCTGTCTCTTATCCTTGGAGCAGAGACCAGTTAATCCTTGGACCCCAAACTGTAATAGGGAAAGGCTTCCCAAGCCTGCAGCTTGTTGGCCACTGCTGGTTTGCAACAGGAGAGCCTGTGAGTACCTCCTGTGGCTGGGTGCTCTGCTAGCGTTAACACAGTGCCCACATCAAGCCTGTCTGATACTGCTGCTTGCTTCTTCTTGTTAGTTTGGGTACCTCACGTTTCACTTTCAATCTCAGTTCATACCTCACGTAAGCACATGGGATCTTCTGCTTGCCCATGCCTTAAAAGCACATTTCTATCCCTCAGGATGAGAGGGGGAAGCTCAAACACATGATTTAGTTGCATTCTAGTTTTCCAGAAGCAAGCAATAAATAAAATGATCCTGCTTAATAGTGATTAATAGAAACAGCTGTTTCTGAGAGTTTTTAATGGTCCTGCAAGAAACCTCCCGGCATAGCAACAGAAATGCAGGTTCCCCATCAATTCTTTCCACCTCAGTGGAGATCCAGCAAGGCCTCCCTCCTGCAGCAGGTTCTCTGGCCACCAGTATATGCCTCAGCTGCACGAGGGAAAGGAATGCGTGCAGCAGCAGCACTTACTTCATGTGCTAGAGTCAGACCTCCAACATGACACAGTGATGTGTGTCAGGTCTGGCTTTTTAACTGATCCAGAGACCTGGAGGTGCTGGAAGCTACTTGTCACAACACATCTGCAGGCTCGGTTGTTGCCTTCCCAATAAGAGGAAAGGGGAAGGGGGAGGTAGATGGGGAAGGGGAGAAAGAAATTGGGAAAACAGGTGTAATTATACATAATTAAAGTATATAAATATGTTACAGCAGGTTGGTAAAATACCAGTGCCAGCAGAAATACAGCCTAACAACCATAAGGAGCAAAGCCAGGAACAGAGCACAAACTAACTTCTCTTCTTACATCACAGTTCCATGTGCATAAAAGTACCTTATGAAAACCATATTTCGGGACATTCTGACTGGGAAATGTGACTGTCTATGGCATGAGCTTCTCACAGACAAAGGCTGCACTAAATGAAAGGGGAAAGCAAAACAAGCCTGTACCATTCTCAGAGCTGCTTGCAGGCCTGATGCAGGCGGCAGCACCAGGAAAATGAGCTGTACCACCACCTCTATACCCTCTTTATCACGATGCCCTACAGGAACAACAATGAAATCAGGCCAAAGAAAATACTGAGTCCTGCCGTGTTGCTGATGCCTGAAACAAATATCCCTATGCTTCTTCCATAATCTTTCCCCTTCCCTCAAACCCACCTCATGCATTTGAGGCACTGCCCATCATGCCCAAAGCATGTCTGCTCTGTAGTGGGTGTATGTCTTCATTCTCAAAAGGTGCTTGCAACGTGACAGAAGGCCTCTGGAAACTCCTGTCCTTCCCATCAGGAATTGAAATGCACCTGGATCATGTGTTTCCAACCTTTCTCACTACTTGCATCCTTACCATTTTCCCAGTGCCCACGCAAGCCCCATCTAGAAAGGCTGTTTGCTCAGATGCTGCATAGCAAATGCCACTGTGCTTTCCTTCCCTCATCTTGCGCAGCCCAGCTGTCCTCAGGCAGCGTTATTTGCTGTCTTTGTAAAGGAGGCATGAGTGATCCCCACAGCACGACTTCAGCTCAGATCATCACCTGTGGGTTTCTCACAGACTTCCCCTGTGGTACTGGGAGCTGAAAGAAGAGGATTCCCTGACATAAAAGCAGAAGACCCAAGCGTGCCATTTACATTTTAGGAATCCAAACGTTTCTGCTCCCTGTTGGATGGACAATTACAACCTTTCAGACAAACATGAAGAGATGAATTTATACAGATTGAAATGTTTCGGTATAGTCGAATGTTCCTGCCTGTGGAAAATTAACCTCCCTACCCAACAGAATGTGCTTTGGGTCACGGCAGTGAGCAGATGTCTATAATCTCCTGCACGTGGAGAATCTCCATAACATCAGAATTAGCAAGAAGTAAATGGGGGGAAAAGCCCTGAATGGAAACAAATGGAAGACTGACGTGGCTGCGTTCCACAAAGTGCGTTCTGCAGCTGCATCACTGCTCTGGAACAAAGAGGAATCTAATTATTGTTGTTTTACTTTCATTGCCCATTAGCAAAGCGAAAGCCGAATACAAGTGGCTGTTATTTCTGCAGGAGAGAGCTGGCTGAGGTGAGAATATGAGGTCACACAGGGAAATCTATGAGGAGACCGTTTCTTACGCCTGAATAGCTCACCAGTACAAAATACATCAGTAAAGCTCGCCGGTACCTGTGTTAATGCAGAGCTGAGTCAAGGCTCCCCAGGTGCCCCGAGGACACGACTCAGCCACATCTGCCGGGGTAGGGCAGGACTTGGCTCTTGCTGTCGGCAGAGAGGTAATTGCTGTGTGGGGGACATATCTACTTCTTCAGTCAGGGCTGCCCCCGGTTCCTTCTCAGCTTCCCTGGCAGCAGCAGCCCCTCCATCCCGGGCACCGGTGGAGGTGGAATGGGTACAACTGCAGTTGTTTCTGTGTTGATCGGCTCAGCATCCCCCCTGACCTGCGGCAGCGCTGCAGCCACCGTTACCTCCGGTCCAGGGGCTGCCGCACAGGACAGGGCAGAAGGAAATGAGCGGGCCCGGTTGTGCCGCGGGGAAATGAGAGCTTCCTGTGGTTCCCAGGGCTCCTATGTCCTGGCTACACCCTCATGGGAAATCCGACCTCCTTGGAGCTGTTCCTGGGAGGACTTCAAAGGTCTCTGCCTCCCACCAGGATCTCCGAGAGCTCTGGATACAAAGAGCTTGAGGCCCGTCCTTAAAACCCCACGTGTGGGGAATCGGACCTGGCCACCCCGTGTCTCTTTCCTGCGAGCTGGTGTTGCTCAGCAGTCTGGAGCCAACAGCAAGCCACTGCGTTTGCTGCCAAGGACCTGCTCCTTGTCAGTGGCTGCCCTGATGTCCAGCCCAGAAACCTCAAAGTAGCTGCAGATCCACTCTGGAGCATGGAGCCTGCCTCCTGCTCAACAGGGAAAGGGAGGCTTGCTGTGTTCCTTCCTGTAACCAGATCCATTTGTGGGGCTGAGGTGATTCACCATACAGGCAGATGCTCAACCAGACACTATTTGCCCCAGTTCGTTGCCTCCTCTGTATTAATGACAGCAAGGAATGAAGATCCACATTCTGTCTCCCTTCTTTCTTTGCATTTTGGAGGTAGTTCTTTGGCCACAGAGGCTGAAGACCTGCACCACTTCTTATTTGCTTGCAAAAATCATCAGTGTGGATAGGGAAAACAAATTAACAGCAATTAAGTAAGGAGGAGATGCAAACCATGAAGCAACTGAGGTGCAGGATGTGTCCCACCAATCTGTGCATAATGGAAAGTGCTGGAACCAGTGGAGTCCCACATTACAGTGCTTGGTGCTGTAAACAGGGAAGGTACCTTAGTGAGTAGGGGTGACAGTTCCCAGGGTCATTTTGTATTCATTTCTCTCTGTTCTTCACATGTCCTAAAGCCTCAGCATCCTGCTGCCTGCCTTACCGCCAATCAGGCCATGGAACCCTCCCTCCCTCCCACTTACCAATGGTCACACAGGAGATGAGAAAGATGGGATCAAATTAAGAGCATCACCTGTGTACTGGTACAGTGTAGCTACCATTTGTATGGGGGTGATTCCTTACCTTCGGGAGGCCATAGCAGGCAAGCTCCTGCGTCAGTGCGGGAAACATGCAGGTCCTTTCCAGCAGGACCTCCATCTCTTCTAGTTCTGTCGGATGGGACACTGGCTGTGGGCTGAGGAAGCTCCTGCTTGTAAGAATGCTGTGATGTTGTCTCCTCAGGGGGAGGGAAAAGCCTGCAATAGTTTGTGTGGGAAGGGCAGGGGTTGCTATTTTAATTCTCATCCCACCTGCAAAGGTTGCTGCCTGCTGTGTCCTTCCACATGACTGGTTGCTCTATCCAAGTGCAGCCCAACCAAAAGTGTTTAATGCCTTTTCCTCCCGTTTTCCTTCTTACTTTTCTTTTTCCTTTTGTTTTTGTGCATTTAAACACTCAGTAGACAGACGATGTACGACATGAGGCCATGGACAGCCTACTGCTTTGAAACATCTACCCACACTGTATTTAGGTGCCAGTAACAAGCATCTTAACTGGCTGGCTGGTGAAAATGAGTATAAAGCAGTCAGCACTGCATTAATGTAGCAACAAGCCCTAATTATTTCACACTATTTTTCAACAACAAAGCAGTGTGTGATCTGTCACATGCCAAAGGTGTCCCAAAGTCCTATTCAGCCCTAGGTAATGAAGCAGTTTCTTATCCTTAACCAACAAAACACAGCTGCAAGAGGGGCTTTCCTCCCATTCCTGGCAGCATTTCTATAACAGATAATACCATGAAAAACCCACAAAAGAATGTGCTTTTTGTCATTAATATGATCTTTAATAAATGGAATAATGCACCATTTTACAGCAAGCCTTTTCTTTTAGACCTAAAGAATAGCCTTTTAAATGTTCTTATCCAATGTCTCTGTATCAATACAATCTCTTTATTTAGGTTTATATATAACAAAGCAATTCTTACAAGTATTCATAGAAAACTCTGTAGTGGCTTTAACAATGTCAGCTTTCATAGTGGCATCCACAGATGATTTAAAACCCCAAAATTAGCTTTATTTCATACTCACACTGTTCCATGAAACACAACTTATACAGCACAGCAAGGGCATTGGGCAGCTTATACAAAAGAAATAACTGAAAGCAATTATTTATAAATTCATACATGATATTTTCTCAGATATTTGAGAGAAAACCAAAAATACCCGTTCACAAAAGGGTTCTGATGAGACTTCGTATTCTAGGGTTTCTCCCCCTCTTCCCCAGAAAAGCTCGCTCAGAAAGTAATGCTTTCTTTACAGTCTTTCACAAGGAAAATGGCAGTTTTACATCTCCTTATTGCAGCTTTTGCAGAAGACCAAACCCTAGAAGTCAGTCTTTGCCATGTTCATTTTCCTCTTATACTGCATTTGGGGGGAAAATAATCAACAGCAACTGTAAAAGATGATTCCAGCTTATATAAATGTGAATAGAGCACACCTTCCTCTAGAGACAAAAAGCAGACAAGAAACATTACATACAAACCATTTTAAATACGTTTCAACAGTGTGAAGGAGAGAGGAGTCACCAGTCAGGAAATTCAAAAGTGACAAAGGAAAGTCAGCTCTAAGTTGGACTTGTCTCTGTTTCTCTGCTCTTGTGATGTTTTACAGAAACAGGAACTCTATTCTTTCCTTTTGAATAAACAAGACTGAAGTGTGATACTTCATGATACAGTTCTGAAGCACGAAAAAAGTGAATCAAGTGCTCTACAAATAAACCTCACATTTTTGCTCTGTCTTAAAAACAAGTGAATGGGCCACAAAAATTGGGCTACTTTTGGGAGATCCTGGAACAAGGAAGTTATAAAGGCTTATATTTCTGCTTTAAAACAGTTAACAGGCAAGATACTATGCCCCTCATGGATGTATGCTCCTGTAATCTATCTGCAGAAGCCTGCAAGAACGTGGAAGAAGTCCCTCCTTACTGTGAGTTACTGTGTCTGTTGAAACATGACTTGCATTGAAGATAACGAACTGAATGACTTGCAGATTTAGACAATTTCTCATCAACATGCTTTTTAAAATATCTGACAATTACATTAGAGGTTAACATGACTCTCACTAGTTCCTGCTTATTCTGCACATGTAAATTAAACCACAGTGAAATAAATAGGAATGGCCATAAAAAGTAATTCAGACTAGTAACGTACCACAGCAGCCACCAATCAGACCTGCATGAAGCCCGGATCAATATTAAAGGGCTTTGGTGTAGATAAGGATTTATCTTGAAACCTTCCACTCCCACTGCTGCAGTTCCCCTTCTTGACAAGAACCACAGCTACACTGGTACTGCCCCAGCCTGGGCCCATGCATCAGCTCACTCCCCTCAAAACATCACCCATGTGGTCCCACATTCCACTTCAGCTTTCCCAGGGCTAATCCTCCCAAGAAATTCTTAAAACTCCTGCCAGCAGAATCCATCTCTCCTTTGCTCACAATCAGTGGCAGCCTCCTCTTTGATTTCAACAGCGCTTGGCTCAAGCGCCAGCCGCCTAGATTTCCTCAGCTACACTTGTGCCAAACATAACTCCCATTGTGATTCACTGGAGTGCCTAAATGTGCCCTCTGCAGAAGCAGAAGCTCTGCTACCATTTTAGTCAGTACAGAAATCTCAAAATGAGAAATCTGACTTGTTACTACTTCACATCAAAACTGAACCTACTGGGGGCGGGGGGATATCAAAAAAGTGATGTGTTTCTACAGCTACGGTTTTATATGACAATATAGAAGCCTAAAATGTAATTGGGTTTATTGGACTAAAATACTATGTTTAAATGGCAACCACACATAACTATTGCTACTACATTAAAAAAACTTGTAAAAATTATTATGTATTAAGAACGTTGGGTTACTTTTTGATCTTTATGAGAGGTATCTTAAATTACTCAGCTTCAGATAAAAGTTTTGTCGTGTGCATTCCCATCTCTCTCTCATAAATCCATTCAACCTAAATCATCAGTGACAAGTCAGTCATGGGAGATCTTGCACCACCGGACTGTATGTCACACTCTGAGCCCAATTCTACTCCGGTGCGCTCAAGGCAATTAAAAAATGGCACATGAAAAAGAACATTATACTTGTTCCCAATGCTACCATCTGATGCTGTAACTCAGAATTTGATCCTGGAATTTATTCACAGCATACATATGCATCTAAATACATACAGAGTTTACATTAAAAATATGTATTTGGCTGCAACTGCAGCATGTGTATCTTTTTCACTTGAAGAAAGGCTTAAAGTTGAACAAAATGTAGTAAGAACACTTAAACAAGGAGGTCAAAATATTTACCTGTTAACATGGATAGTGGGAGACCAAAGAGAAAAATTCAAATGGTTCAGATTTATGCAGAATACTAACTTGTCCAGTCTATGATCCAACCGTCAGAGGCTAATTGATCCTGTTTCAGTTTTCTTTGATAAGATACTCCCAATTAGACATCAGGTCATGTGTATGTGACTGTGCTCAGCAGTTACAGCTTTTATGACTTTAAACCAGCCTGCTTCCACAATGGGAACTGCCATCATTTTTATACAAGTAAAAACTACAGCATCACTAATTTCTCCTGTATTGACTAAAGATGTGAATTTTTAAATTCCCCCTAATTAGGCTTGAACTTTTCATAATCCATGATTTCCATAAACCTCTCAATATATTCCTGAAATCTGAACATAGATGTAGCAATGTATTAACAGAGTATTTTTTTTAACATGTAAAAAAGGAGTATTAGAGCAGAATGCACCGAACACTGAAACCATGGCATATGCAATCTATATGTATAGATTTTTAAGTAACAATTCATTATTACTAAATCTGGCCCAACACTCTTCCATATAAATACAGAATTTTCTTATTCTACTCTCTGAGTCAGGTAGGATTAAAGATTTCTTTTAGAGAAGGTTGACAGGCGGGAAGATACATACTTTCTAAATGTGTTTATAAGGTAGGGGGGTTTGTTGTTTGGTTGGGGTTTTTTTGTCCCTCATGCACTGAAAGTACTGAAACTGTGTTGCATCTGAGAATGAGGTGATTTTCTATAGGGAAACAAGACAAATGAACAGCAACAAAAAAAGCAAAACAAAAATGTTCTTTGTTTCTGAGAATATTCTAAAGATGACAATATCAATTGATTTTTAGATTAGGAACTCCTTTACTTTTAGCTGTGCAATTTAATCTTGGAGTTTCAAGAGAGGCATTGTTAATAAGAATTGCTCAGCACATGAAGCTGCCGAGCGTTATAAGGGAATACATGGAAAGTGTGACAGACAGTCTGACTTGCGAACGTCAATTTCAGAAGAAAATAAATCTGACTATGAGGCATTTTCAAATGGTTATAATTCACATTCTAGAAACCATGTTATGTTGATGAGTATCTCTACTATAGGAAACAGAAAAAGAGACAATGCAGTAACCTAATAACTCTTCTGGCTTCTACTAGCACATAGTTTCCTAAAACCAGTAAGATTTTGGCTTATATATATAAACATCACAAATGTTTGCTCTAACATTTTACTTGAATTATACATTATAAATTACCATAGCAAATATTCTACTGTTGCCTATTCGACAGTGGCACAATTCATAGGTATTTACACTATCATTCTATTTTCATTTTGCTATATTTATCTTGTCTGCAATATACATGAGAAATTGATAGAAAATTATCAACTTTCATCATTATCCTTTTCTCTTAAAAAGAAAACAAAAAAAAAAAAAACAAGACCACAAAGAAATAAAACATATTTATCTCCCCTGATTACGTTTATCAACTATTCATGTGTCTGGTCTGTAGAAGACTCTCTTACATGTATTTTGTTTGGTTAAGGATGATTCCTCATGGCATAAGATACAATTCAATATCATTTAATTTACAGAGAAAGTATCTGTGGATTATGTGGACAAAAAAAGGGCATTACTATATTAAGCATTAAAACCTAACTGCTAATCTGATCTCCTCTAGCTGTGCAGAATCACAGTATTTTAAGATCTTGTTTTGACTGACCTTCAAAAGTAGATTTTTCTCAGTTTGGTATTTTGTGATAAAGTACATATTTCTACCATGTTACAGATTATATTTATCCATGGTAGATTACAAAGCCAATACTTTCTAACAATTATAACTCACCCCAGAGGCCCTCCAGCAAGTGACAGAAATAGATAAAGGAATAAAGACTATTATGTTTGCTTTAAGAATGTTT
The DNA here is from genome assembly GCA_032466535.1 of Forpus xanthops. NCBI lineage: Eukaryota > Metazoa > Chordata > Aves > Psittaciformes > Psittacidae > Forpus > Forpus xanthops. The sequence goes on along the minus strand of JASSUY010038689.1, from coordinate 17,016 downwards.
AAGGGAAAACTGCAGAACATTTTCATTTGGTATTAAAATGATTTTGATTGCATTGAACATAAAATTGGATTTCTTACAAAGGATGGGCCTGAAAAGGAAGGCTAGACTTCCCAAGACTTGTGCAGGTCTGTCTTAGCAAAATGAAGCAGTAGTCAGAGGAAATCACTTTTCTCCCTCAGTGTTGCAAATTAGCTAAGCATACTAAATACGCTTCTTGGCCCACATTCTGAAATGCTGATGGATGATACATGCAAGGCAAAGCAAAAAGTCATTGGGAAAGGAGTGAAGAACCTTCAATATGCATGATACAATGATCATCACAGAACAACACACTGTACTTCAACGAGAGACTCAAGGCCAAAGAGAAGAAAACCACAGCCAGCATTCTGAACAGAATGCCAAAAATTGTGATTCAGGTCTTGAAGCCCAGCTGAGCAACTGGCAGGTTTTCAACATCTGGGATGCGAGATTGCAGCAGATGGGGAGCCAGGGAATGAATTAGAAGTAAAATCAGAGAAAGGCTGGATTTTTGAAGAGGGGAGATAGGACTGTGTATTTATACAGATGGATAACAGAATTACGCCTCAGAGACGAAAGGTACTACTTGAACTGGTGCTTCATGGGCATAGGGAGCCCATAATGTGTCTCATGGCTTGTATTTCTACAGCTACACTTAATCGAAGTCTGGATTTATAGGGTTATCTCTTGGAGATATCTAGGTGCATCTAAGAAACATTACAAGAGAAAATCATAGCAATCAAGCATAAACAAAGGATTTTGTGAAACAGCAAGAATCAGATATATCAAGGCAAATATTATGCTTGTTGTATCATCAGAAACAGAAGAACAAGGTTGGCAAAGTTTACCTCCAGGGAAAAAATAATGTAACAGCAAGGAAACAAATGAGCTTGAAAGTATAGAGCATCTGTTTCAGCCAGCTGAAAGGAGACAGGCTGGGGAAGGCAACTGTTTGCTGCCAGTATCCTGCCACAGGACTTTGGCAGGCTGACTGAATAGATTTTCTTTCTTTGAACAACACTGGTTTTCAGATCAAGTGGTAGAACTTCACTCGGTACTAAAGTCTGACATGTGTTACGTCTTCTTCATCAAAGTAGCTCTTACTGAAATGTTCTCTATCAGAAAGAATATTTCTCATGTGGAAGGAGGCCCTGATCAATGAGGAAATTAAATTTCCTTCAGTAGAGAGTTAAAACAATCATTCTGAAGAAGGGGTAAGACTTACTTGAGATGGTGAAAAAACAGTTTACCTCAATAGATATTACATTCATGTTCACTGACACCTAAAAATCGATGTGCATACTGCTGAAAGAAGGGTCTAAGCAGAGGGAAGAAACACCAACTCTCCCTCGCAAACACTCATAACGATGAGTTCTAAAAGCATGCAATACATTTTAAGAAGATGAACTGGGGGTTCTAAGAACTAGGAAGGGAGGACAAGTTTAACTCAACTCAGCAACAACGGTCAATTAGGATGCACCTACCTGCGTAAGTGATGGGGCCGATTTTAACCCAGACTGTCTGTCAGGAGGTAAATCAGGAAAGATTTGTGACTCACCACAGAATTCTTTTGTGCCAAATAGGAGTCGTGATTTTTCCTCTTGTAAACAAAATACATCATCTGCTCACAACCTGCCTTTACTAGAGCTTTTTGGTGTGACAGTTATTAAGATTTCTGGATAAAATGTATTTTTCAATGTACATCATCAGTGATCTAAACAAGGTTTTACATAAATACATGGGGTGAAACTGCACACAAGATAAAATGAAAAAAATGGCTGACAGTTTCCTCACATTTGTCCAACGTTTTGTTATTCAGAACTTCACAGGCTGGCACCTACTACTAAAAAGGGGACACATTTTGACCTTTAAGGATAGAAGGAATGGTACTGAGCTCAAATTTTTCTTCTTTTGTTTCTTTTTAAAAGCCCTTTTAAATTGGGGAAAATTCATGTATTGTCACCTCAGAGCACAATGTGATGCAGCCAGCTGCTTCAGGCTGGCTACAGTGTGCAAAGTTCACTGTCATGACCGGCTGACTGCTCAACTGTCAGGGAAAAATTAACAAATACAAAAAGGGGAACATGTGGCAGTTTTAGAAACGCACTCTTCAATAAAGCATACTGTGAACTATAGACTATTGCACATTTCAACATGACACAAGAAAAACAGGGGGTTCAAAAGAGAATACACTTTGTAACATAGAAATATACAGACTAGCTTGTGCACAGAAATCAAAACATGGTTAAACAAGACACCACTGCAGTCAAACCTGTCTTATAGTCTGCTTAGGATCTTCGCGACCGTAAGAAACTGGTCCTAACTGATTATCAGCAATACTTTTGTTACTTTTTTTCTTAAAAAAATATTTTGCGACCACATTTGATACCCATATTTATATTCCATGGTCGGGACAGACAGACTGAACTCGAGCAATGCGGAAGAAAAAGTGCAAAAATGTTCCAAAATAATAAAAACAAACAAACAAAGAAAATACGGAAGCATAAGCTAAAAATTTTCTGCATAGCTGAAATCTATTTAAAGCGAGTCCTTGGGAGGGGGCTGCTGACAGGAGGAAAAAGCAGTTTATTGAAACGTCTTCTGCATGTTGGTTTCAAAGAATGCAAAAAAAAGGTCATTTGCCGGTTTCTGAAGTATTTCACAGGCAGTTCACCCCTGCGTCCTTAGATACCATTCTGGTGGCAGTGCCTCCGTCTGCAAGGTAAACGGCAGTGCTGGATTTGGAGTGGACAGCCTGGTCGCTGCCATTGTTGTTAACCTCGCAGTGCAGCGGCTCGGTGGAGATGACCCACGTGGAAGGACGCCACCGCTTCAGGGAGTATGGAGTTTTCACGCGTTTCTTGATCTTTTCTCCCGAGCCCGATCTGCCGTCCTGCGAGGAGTCACCTACTGAGGGGAAGAGGCAGAAACAAAAGAAAACCCAAACAGAAAACAAAAACAGAGTAGAAAACAGCATTACAAGGAAGATCCGACTGGAGGATTCAGGGTTGTTACTCATGCAGAACAGAACAGAACAAAATCTTAATCACACAAAAGCCACCGGGTGGCAGAGGCATGACAGGTGTATCACCTACAGTAGGTGCCACTGAAACAAGGGTTCAGATTCTGTTCTCTGTCAGAAATTACTTCACTGAAGTAATTTGTGTTACCTTGACTGCACATTGGCATCAAACAGCAGAATCAGCATTTGACATTTGAGGGGCTTTTGCAATCATAGTATCTTATATTACCTGTAATGGGAGGTACAAAAAAATGTCGCTACGACAGGACAGCAAAGACTAAACTTTTAGTAGTATAATTAAGCCATAGGTCCCCATATCCTACTTCACCTGGCAAAGCATTTTACCTGAAGACACAATGGTCCATTCTCTGGAATGATCATGTCAGGATTTGGTATGCTGGGTTGCAGAACTTCAATCATGATAACATTTCAGCAGTAAAAATCTGACTGTTAAAAACACCTTTTACTTCATATAACCTTCAATCAAAGAAAGCTACTGCAATAATATGTTTTCTTAACCTCAATCATATGTCAATTCAATACGTTAAGACAAAAGTTAAGGTTTCCTACTTAAAAGGAAGGCTTAAACATTTCACTGCTGAATATCCGGCTACATTCCTTGAAAGGTTTGTTCTAGTTTCCTTCTAAACCTTTTCTTTCCTACCTTGCCTGGCCCCCAGATTATGTCAGTAGTATCACAGCACCTCTCTAAACACAGTCAGAGGTTTGCAAGCACCTTTCAGAGTCTGCAGTGCGTTCTGGAAATAAATTCACTTAAAAATGCACACTAGGAGACCCTTCTAACAGGCCCAAAGTCAAACTCGGAGGATGCGCCTAATTAAACAGTAACTACATAGTTACATTCTTACTCTAAAAAGGAGGGCCCCATTGTAACCTCTTAGATCTCTGTCCATAAAACTCTTAAGGCAGTTATTCTGAAGGAGTCTATTAAAATCGATTCTAACTACTTTGATTAATTTTTAATATGTACATGGTGAACTAATGAAGGATTGATAAAATTGCTGGAGCCAAGCAGAGAATGCCTGATCCTCTGTCTAGGCTAGGCTAATATAGTCAAATCAGTTGCTTTAAAAGTAATGAAGCATGTAAGCAGTTACTATAATAAATTATTTTAATCAATGCACCTTAGAGCACGCTACTCTTAAGAGAATGAGGAAAAATAAGGAAAGAGGTATAATGTGCCCCTGAAGGAAGAAATAGGAAGCTTTTTCAATATACTTTGCAGCTTCCAAGGTAGGTGCCTCACGAAGAATAATGGAAGTTAGAAAACACTCTCTTCCCAGAGTAGAGAGATTATAAAGGGACAGATTTATTTCATGCATGTGGAAGGAAGACAGTGACCTAACATATGCTGGAGTTGGTGGAAACAGGACTTTATCAAGAGCATGAGAACTGTGCTGACAGAAATTAAATCTCTATGGGATTTAGTGCGTATGCTTTGAGGAGGGACAGAAGAGGCAGAAGGGTTTTCTATTCAACCAGACAGATGTAGCTATTAAGTAAAAAAGTGTCAGGGAAACTGTTCAAGTCCTGCAGGCACTTACACTGCATACTACTGCTATCCAAACTATTTGTGGCTGATAGATCCAGCGAATTAGGCCTCTGTGCTCTTCTAGTCTGGGTCTGCCCAGGATTTCTCACTACGCTCTGGATACTGACTGTAGCTGCGTCTTGCACTGGACACGGGTTACTGTTGTTGTTGTTGGCATTTGTTCTGCCAGTATCCAGCGGTCGCTCTCTCCTGTCTACTAGGCGGTCCAGGACACCTTCATCATGGCCAACTTGCTGCTCCCGCCTCAACAAAGGTTCATGCTCATCAGGGCTTGAATTAATATTCAGCCGACTATCCTCTCCACTGAACTGGTTCTGGAGCATTTCCTGGGCCCTCTGTGCTACCGAAGTGGTGGTCTGGCCAGATGGCACCGTGCCATTGGCATACTGGGCTGTGCCAGTATGAGAGTTTATGCCATGGCTTCTCCCAGCCACTCCGTTCATGGTAACTGTCACAACATGAGGCTCTGCAGCATTGATAGTGTTCATCTTGGCAACACCTGTTTCCACTTGCTTCAAGTTTGATTTGTGCTTGCCACCGAATTTTAACCGTGGCTCCTTTGTTGAATTTTTGGTGTTCAGGGGGAGACTTGTAGGCCTCTTCGGAAGGTTCTGTTGCTTGGGTAGAGGATAGACCTGAGTAGATGGGACATCCGGAATCAAACATGCTTGACCATTGCCAGCTTGTGTGAAGTCCTGTTGGCCTGTCACCTCTACTGCAAGTTTTATCAGTGGATAAAGCAAGCTGGAACTAGTGCTGCTGAGTGGATCTGGCCCGCTAAATTGCTTAAGCGAATGTTCCATCAGATTCTCATCAGAGCTTTCTTTCAGGTTCTTATCAACTTCTTTTGGATCCAATTTATTTGTCTCTAAGTCCTCCTCTGTTAGCTGCAGACAAACAGGGGTGGGCCCACCTGGCTGCATGACATTTGTGGTATGTAAGTTTGTTTCATCCGAATAAGGCATTTCGGATATGGTGGTCATGCCAGTGCTAGGAGTGAGGCCAGTTGTATTGGTGGTGGTTGTGTTGGTGGACAAACTGGTGACACTGGTCTCAGGACTAGGGATGCGAGCTTGTGCTTGCTGCCGCTCATAGTTAATGGAGTTTCTGTTCTTCTCCCCTGAAGTCAATGGTGTAGTGGACATTGAATGTTCAGAAGAAATGTTCTTCACTATGCTGTCAGTGTGGTGGATTGAATCTTCAATGTAGGAAGAGGAAGAGTAATCTGGATATGGTCTTATCTTTGATACACGTCTATGATGTGACAGATTCCTTTAAGAAAAAAATAAGTGTCATTAAGATCATATACATAAAAATCACCTCATATTACAAAGCCTCTCATTTAAGACAGCTGGATGTCTGTTTCTTTCCATGCATAAAATAAGGACAGATACAATATAATCTGAGATCTTTCAGTAACTTCCTTGAAAAATCCTGTGTTGCAGAAAAGTGGTTTTACTAGGACAGAAATTTTTTCATGGATGGTGTTCATACAACTAAAGTTGGGTAACAGTAGCTCTCTTCTATTTGTCCAGTATGCTGTATGTCCAGTTCACTGCTTGTCCAGTTCACTGCTAAGGTTCTGCTCTAGCTGCAGGGAAGCAATGCTGAATGAGGTAAACAAGAATTAAGCATGCAAGATGGAAAAACTGATGCCGGGAAAAAGTCAAAAGGTCCTAAACCATGAAAAATCTAATATTATACCAATTGAGGTATTCTACAATTTGCAAGACTTTTTAAGACAATAAATTCTGCTATATACAGCAACATTGCTCTCAAATCCACATCTCTAGTGCATACTATTAAGCACAAATGTCAGTTCTGCAAATTCTTACTCCCTCTGGATCATATATAAGCAGAGAATGCACAGCACTTCTCTCCCTTTGGTCAGAATAATGACGACTTAAATGATGGCCCCACAGTTCTTTAAATGAAAAGCTGTAGGCTTGAGACTCAGTGACTTCCTGAGCGCAGACTGCCTGCAAATGCAGTTTTCAGTAGGACACTTTAAACAGCAGTTTTATGCATCATTTAGCAAGACTCCTTAAAGACAATTCATAGTAACTTTCTATCTTTGCAAGTCTGCCTAGACAGTTTGCCTAAGTTCAGTTTAAAAGGCCCCCAAAAGGTGTCTTAATTCTGAGGACACATAGGAGATCTTAAGAACACAAGCAATCAGGATCATGTCATACAATACTCATATGTAGGCTAGCTCACATAACACACTTCATGCTTGCAGAAACACCAGGATAGCTCTAGCTTCCTTTCTGAAGTTGAGGTGAGCATTGCATTGGGCATTTGCTGCTGACTAAAACCAAATATTTTCTCTTCTTACCGCTCATTCTGCATGGCAGTTGACATAGGGTTGACGGTTGGACTGACTGATTTATTTCTCTCCCAGATCATCATGAGTTCTGCCATTCTCTCCTCAGCACACTGTGCTGTTAGTCGAGCTTCAGCATCTTGATCCCAACAGTCTTCAATTGTTTCTTTAAGTGATCTCACAGCCTGCCAAGAGACAAATAAAACCGCTTTATCCTAGATTAGAAGCACAATATGAAGGGAAAATAATTTACTTTTTTTATGACAGCATTCTGTATACACGAAAACAGTCACAAGCTGCTGAGAAAGAATACACACACTTTTAATTAAGACTAATTTACCTTAGTATCAGCAATATGCAGGACTGTTATTATAACTCACACACGCATCAACTGGGAAGACAATTACTTTGGAAAAGCTACATTCACCAGTGTCCATACAACCTGCAGCCAGCCCTCTCTGGTGTACACATGCTCAACTCGCTCTCCCTGCCTTATGTAAGCTGTGTACTAAGAACTGATGATACTCTGGAAATTGTCATCCCCACAATTCAGCTAATGGTTCCTGCCTTGCTTCCCTGCACTGTATATGCAAATAACACAGCCTTGCCCGTTTCAGCATGCTTTTCTTCTTCTGTTCACCACTGTGGCATCCAAATGCCTCATAAATATCAGTGAATTTGTCTGCACTATGTGAGAAGATTATTGCTGCCCTTCTTTTATAGATGGAGGAACAGAAATACACACAAATTCCTGCGATCACACTGTGGGATGAATGGTGCAGTCAGAATTAGAGCTCAAGACCTCCAAAATGTGCAGCCATATGGTCAGAGACCTGGAGAGGAGACAACTGAAATTATGAGCACTGAACACTTCTGCTTCCACTGCATCCGGAGTACAAAAAACAGGCAGAGATTTATTGGCCCCTGCTGCCAGTCTGTGGCCCAGGGATAGGATATGATCTGCCAGAACATCTCACATCTACAGCCAAGCTTTAACCTCTCCAACACCAATGACTGTGCATAGACTCAGCTGGGCACTAAGGCATTCAGTGGGTCCTGCTGACTGCTTCTGTGCCAGAACTGCCTTGTTCACTTTTGGCAGGGAAAACCAGGACTAGCTCTGCATGCTAGCTAAGAGCTCCTAACCCACAGAGCAGGCTTCTGGCATTGCCTACATCTGGCAAGTCACTGCTGCTCAGTGATGCAGCTACGGTTGCACAGGTGGGGATGAACTCCCACACAAGTAAACCCTCCCTTCCCCCAGCAGGTAAAGAAGGCCTAAGCAACTATACCCCTCCTAGCTGAGGAACGTAAGTCTAAAAGCATTCTCAGGATTAGTGGCAGGATAGTGTACTGGATCCATTTTTCCCCCCAGAATAAGAAGCCTTCATTTGGCTTTCAGAACTTCATTTAGTCACAATTACGATGTATCTAATGAACAGCCTAACCTCCGCTCTTGCCCCTTTATAAGACTCTCCCCTACATTTTTCACCAGCAGTAAATTTAGCCAATGCTCAACTTAATATTGTCTCTCTTCTAATGGGTCCTCTCCTTTTGATGTTTTAAGGATCATGAAAGGAGCACAGTGATGATTGTGCAGACAGTTAACGGAAGTCAGGTTCTACAGCTTCACATTTACCACAGTAACATGTTTTCTATTAATTTCAGGTTCAAAGAGATTCATTCTAAAATGCACTATTTAGAAGTTTTAGCACTCAAAAAAGATAGAAGGGACAGGAAATCTGTATTATTCTGTTCTTCTATTAATATCCTTCAGTCCTGATCTTTGAAGTCAAGCTTGAGCCTTGCTCTGGCTCTGGCAGATGAGAGAAGAATGTTGCTAACATCTCAACTCAGTTTATAGCCCTTGAATTACTTTATGCACATCATCTGCTTAGATTGGCAATGTATACTGTGAAAAACAATACTGCTAATCAAGGCCTGTATCATAACACATGTTCAGGAAGCAAACTGAGACTGTATAGGTAATCATAAATTTAGGATTCTACATCTTTTGAGTGCCTTAATTATGTGACCTACAAAATAAAGCATTGATTTTTATTTCTCAAATGAAAAGGACAAATACATTTCTCCAACAGACAACTTTGCATGGAAGTGTTATAATTCAACAGAGATTATAACAGGAGAGCTTTAAATAATGGACAGAAACCTTTTATCCCATGCATTAGATACAGGAGGTCAGGACTTGGGTCCAGGGTGAGGCTATCTGAAGCTTAGTTTTTTACATTAACTCTCCTAGAGCGCTCATTCAGATGTTATCCCAGATCAGCATGGGGTGGAATAGGTTGCTTGATGCACATAAGAGACCTATGGAGTGCTTATTTCTACTTTTCTCTTAAAGCAATGATGTAGATCCACCCTTAGAGCTGGGCTTATTATCCTCATCACTAATTATTATGTTCAATTTTTGCAGAAACATCAGTGACAACACAAAGAATGCACGAGACAGTTTAAATCTGGGGATCATCCAATACTGCTGGAGTCTATCAGCTTGTTAGGCCGTAATTAACATTTAAAATGGTAGTCTGCAAAACAAAACAAACCTCCTTGAACTGTTTTAGTCATAACTGTCTTCAAAACCAGCTGTCGAGCTTGGTTCTTCCAACACTGCATTTGCCAACATGGCCATAGTTAAAACAGTTGCTGCTTGATTTCCCTTAGAGTTTGGGTGTGGATTGTTTTTTCTCTCTTTCTCCAACACAGACCAGCTGGCCAAAACTGTGTCATGAAAGAACTCCTCTATGAAGCTCTCAACTCAGTTACAACATGTTTTGCACCAGTGCTAATACTGGAGGCTATGCTTCTCTCTGAAAACTGTTTCATACATATTTACAAGTACTAGCACAGATGAGGCCTTAGGCTCCCCATTATCTGCACAGTAGCTACATACTTATCAACTAGCAAAGTCTCTGAAGATTGAAGGGTGTAATTTCAGAAAGGGAGTAAGTAAAAGTGTCATTAAAAGTAAGAGTCAACTATATTGCTTTCACACCCTCCGATCCTACTAATTTTGCTTAAACAAGTTACCATGTATCAGGTAGAACCCAGTAGTACTGTTTTGCATTTCACTTTGCTTTTAATAAAAGACACGCG
>JASSUY010038688.1:4884-15976 GCA_032466535.1 Forpus xanthops | reverse complement strand
TATAAACACTGGTGTTATCAGTGCTGTTCCCAAGCTGAAAATCAAAACCACAGTGCTGCACCAGCTACTACAAAAAAAAAAAAAATGCTGCTGCTGAATCCATGACACTTCTGATCCCAGAAGAATGATATTTCCAGAGAAATAAGAATTAGCACACCAGGAGCTGAACAGTGGGCCTCAGTCTTATATGGCAACAGAGAATCAGCTCTACATGTATTGACACTGTCTCAGCTGTTTCCGAGGTAACACCCATCAGGAGGCAGAGAAGCAGAAAAGTTCCGCTTGCTGCACCACACCATGCTCCACAGAGGCACCATACCGTGCTGGACAGTGTGGAAGCCAAGTGACCAGCAGTTAAATGGCCCACTTTGCCACCACAAATTACCAGCCCCCTGTTGAATTTCTACCTCTCTCGGTTCAGCTGTGCCTACCAAAAGGTGCTAGATATTTTTACTACATGAAGGAAATAATGAAACTAAAGAAAAACCTGGAGCAGGAAAGAATGTCTCAGCAACCTTAGCTGCAGCAGTATATCATATATCGAATGTCTTCTGTTTCTGAAAGAAAAAAATGCCCCACATTTGCCTTGTCAATGGCAGTACTTCTGCTTTGCAGAAGGTCTGATAAGGTGCTTTCCCAGAGTAAAATGTTCCTGTTGATGTTTATCTGAAACTCATCAGGGAATAAATACACCGTCAATTCATTTTCACCAGGGCTTGGTGTGAAGCCTGACTTCCTCTCCCTCAGCTTAACAATGGAAAAACAAATCAGAAGCAAAACCCCTCAAAAATTGATCCCTTCTAAGTACAATCTGCATACATTGGTACTAGAGGAATGAATCATAAAATGCCAATTAAACCACTGAAAAATTACATACAGCAAAAGCCAATATTTGTTCATTTACATATATTACGTAGTAATACCAGCAGTAACCCCATGCTGCTGTAACTCCAGTAACTTCTTCTTAGTTAAAAATAAGTCCCAAATTTAAAATTTACAAAGCAAATTAAGAAGTCACTGATCAGCGCACAGCTGGAAGCAAGATCAGTTGCCCTTTGCTGCCTGTTTGCTCAGCCAAGACCCTCATTCAAATTTAAATGTTTACAAAATGGACAGTCACAGAATCAACTTCCCAGCAGAACTTATGAAAGCAATTTCCAATGTTTTTGTTTATTTTCCAAAGAACAGTTTTATTCCAGCTCCCTTGCAGAGAGTACTTTTCAGCCTTTAGTGATTTCTGATCATCAGACAGTCCTTTCATGTCTGGAATTTGTCTCAATTAGTGATCAGATCTGAAACCTCACTAGGTCATATCTCATCCTCCATTTTCACTAATCTATGAGGAAAAAAGAAAAAGAAAATGAATTATTAACATTCTTGTCTGCATGTCCACAAAAATATCCACCCATATCAATATTTTTATTATCATGGTGTAACATAGTGTATCTTTTCAACTACAAGAGAGAGAAGAAGCAATTCTTTCCTATTTCCATTTCTACACAGCCTGATTTACAGTGCGATCACTTCCTAAATGTGCATGTTAGGTCTCATCTAACCAAGATGGTACTTGAGGGAACTATAATACTGGGTTTATGAATTTTGCAGGGGTAGAAAAAGTCACTCTTGAACACGTATCTCTCTTGTACATCTAAGAACCAAACAATAGGAGCTAACTAGCTAGAGAAAAAAATTCATAAAAATCTCTTAAACATACACGCAGCGGTGATTGGAACTAGATGATCTTGAGGTCCTTTCTAACCCTAACTATTCTATGATTCTATGACACTACTGCTCTGATTTATCTAAAGTTCCTGTTCTGGGGATTTACTTTCCAGTAGTTCTAGTTTCTCTTCCTCTCCCAGCCATAACACAGTTACTAACTGCTCCTGCTATTGTCTTTTTTCAGTGCAATTTAGCAATGTTCTCTTTGGCTCTTCTCTATGTGGAAGTAAGTTAATATCAAAGGGATGACAAAGTAAGAAATAATCGCAGACAGACTTTCGCTTGAATGACCATGTTACTTGTTGTTATTTCTGCTGGAGCAAGGCTTTGAATCCCAAGCAGTACAGATGCAGGATGACAGCCTGTGCCCCAAGAAGCCTTGCCAAGCCACTGTACACACTGGTTTCTGGCAAGTGTGACATTAAAGATGCTAAAGCTCTCAACTGATCTCAGTTGGAAGACAATTTTCAGTCACATCTGCTGACCAATCTCTCTGAGGCAATCAGTCTATAATTTGTTTCAGTCAAAACGAGTTAGGTTTCTTTAAGCAGACAAAACACAGAATATACACAAGCAAATTCATTGGAATTGGAGCAAGTTCAAGCAAATGCAAGCATCTGCACTGGTGGGTGAGGCAACAGTGATTTCTGAGAGTAATCCTTAGCAGTTAAGGCAGTAACATAAACAATACTATCACGAGGTCTTAACTTATACAGTCAGCTACAAATAACCACAAACAATTTCTAATTTCCTTTAGAGCACATGTGTGGGATGCAGAAGACCTGTGTGATCGAGGTACCACCTTTGCCTCAGCACACCACAGAGGTCAGTATTTTCAAAGCAGCTAACCTATTCCCAACTACAGTTTCAGTACCCATTAAACCAGCATTTCAGGGACCAGCACAGCACATCTGTGTAATACAAGAATTGTCCCCCGCTGGGGAATTTCTTCATGTGACAGAGAAAAGATAACATCAGGGACCATGCCCTGAAATTACCTTACCAAATCCAGGGATCAAATTGCTCCTTTTCTGGCTGTAAGTCAGGCTTTGTTTACCTCTGCCTGCTTGCAGAGAAATTGTGAATGACAGCCCTGCACATAGCCTGTGGCTGGACACTTGTTACAGCAATTATGGACAAGAGTAGATTGATTTTATATAGCAGTAGCAGCCTCTGATAAGTCAATCTGTTGTGTGAAATTGCCTGTAGAATAGGTGTTATCTTTTTGATGTTTGACAATGCATTTTTTTTTATTTTACCTCTATAAAAAATAGTAATAAAAACATGCTTTCTAGCTTAGTTTGTCTTGTAACTGCAGGCTGCTTTCTGGTATTCGGACAATACAAACCAGCTACACACTCTGAAGGAGTGTTGTGTGATTACTGAAGAAGCATTTGACATTAAAATAATTTAAAAAAAGGCTTACAATCATAGCTTAAGCATTTTTCATTTAGTAGAGCCCAGGAGATCAAGGTTTCAATAAACTGATTGTACTACTGAAGCACAAATATCTGGCAAACAGATATATTAATAATTTTCATTTATATATACATATATTTAAAATCTTCTGAGTACACAAAAAGAGATTAGCCTTAATGTCTCTTCAACCTGTAGTCTTCAGACCTTTTGCAGTAATGACTGACAGCTTGTCTAGTACTGCTCAAACAAGGTAGATCATCCAATGTTTTCTTTTGCACAGAAACATACAACTTACTTTCATGTGCTCCACTTGCTCACCATTCATGTTTGACATCTCTGTCATTCCCCTCCTCTCCTTTTCCCACAGTTTCAGCTCCCATCCCTCCTTGCCATCATCCCTGCCTTTCTTCCCAGCCATTTCTGGGGTTCTCCTCTTCCTGAGGGCTCATGACACCATATTCCTTTTCCAGGAGCAGCAATCTTCTTTTAGGGTGCAGGATTTCTGTCATGATGGTGCTGGTCATCTTCTTCCTGCTTGCCTTCGCTAGCTCCCAACTGGCCCTGATCTTCCTTCAGGAAGGAAACAGCTTCCTTTCCTGTGACATTACAGTTTCCAGAATACCATGGAAATGTTTAACAGAGCTGCTAATTCTTAACAGGATTTAAAAGTGTAATTTTTTCAGAACCACTTTGAAAATACAACCTTGGTATGGCCTTTTAGCTTCAACATCAACATGAAGTTGTCTAACCTGAGGTTGTGGTTCAGTCTTATGTTGGCATGACTTCTTCCTTATCAGTTTCCATAAATCTTGCACTTAGTAATTTAAGGAAAGGTAACTTCACAAGCTGAAAACATACAGGAAGACAGAAACAAACTGCCTCACCATTTTCTAACAGGAAAGCAAAGAACCAAGTAAACATTTAAAGATCTTAAACTTACTGAAAGAGACAAACTAGCAGCCTGCCAGGATAACCAGAGAGAACCAAACAGAAATTTTCCTTACCAGCATAGCCCAGGATGGCTTATGCTGTCAGTCATACAACAGCTTGTCCATGGAGCAACTGTATCCCCCCTGGCTTTGTATAGAAAAGACATAAATTATGAAGGAGGCTGAACACAGCTCAAAAATAAAATTAATGAAATAGAATGAGATCTCCTTGCACTGTTTCTGCATTAAATAAACTGTGCTTTTAGACCCATAAGTTAAGTGTGAGCACACTTGCCATTTGAACTTAACCGGCTGGGAAGCAGCAGAGCAAGTAGCCATTTGCAGTAGGCAAGAAGTTTCTCGCAGCTCAGGGGCCTCCTGATCCTGTGGACATGTCTTCACAGGGTTTCTCTAAGTCATTTCCCAAAATCATTATTTCTTTTCCATTTTTTTCTTAGAGTATCAAAGCACATCAGTGCTCAGCCACAGCCCTCCTCTACTAGACCCTGGCACTCAGGAGAGTTGGAGTCACATATCTTTTTCTCTTATAGAAACAAGGCTATTAAATCCTACCCAGATCCAGCGCATCATGTCACTGACTCACATTAACTATTTGCAGCTGTGGCTGAGACAACTGGCCTTTATGAACAGCAAGTGGAAGTAGCTACTTTTTTTTCTTATCCTCTCTGGAGACCATATTCATAGAGGAGGCAAGCGGTACATCCTGTATTCCAGATGTCTTTCCAGATCACACCTCCATTATAACAACTGCAAATCTATAGAGGAAGGAATCATTTTCATAACTAATATTACTGTAAAAATCAAACAGAAGTAGAAGAGATTAAAAATATGAATTAAAGCAATTGCTACTGTAAGAGTAAGGAAATAAGTCTGCTTTCTCTGAAGAGTCACATTTCTTTAAAGCTGTGCCTGATACACATCTTCCCGTGTATCAGAGACATTGTTCAACAAAATTTTCCAGTCCCTCAAACAAGGGGAGGACCAGTGACATGAACTTAGGGCCACATATATATAAGCAAATACATTTTGTTGTATTAAATACATCCTTTGCACTTAATAACACAAAATTCTTTTAAGCTTCTGTCCTTAGTAATATGTATCTGGTGCTTTATCCCAATCACCCGTACAAGTTTCAATTACTGACTTAAAAAGTTTCATAACCCATTCTTTATGTGTCTTCGTGGGATATACATCACTCAGTCTTTTACAATGGGTCTGCTATCAGAAAAAACACAGCTGGTAATCTCAATTTTATCAAATATGCCTGGATTTGATGTGTGTGTACTTATGTTTGGCCATACTTCCTCATGAACATCATGTGAAAGGTAACTCAGAGCACTGGGCATCTTCATAAATATCTGACTCTTTCCTGAGTAGAAGTGCCAGGTGAGGTGGGATGAAAAGGATGAAAATAGGCATGTGCAAACCTTTAATGTGCAGAAGGTAAGCAAAAGTCTTACATAGGAATGATGAATAACCCAAGAATATTTGCAATTGATTGTGGAATGTTGCAATATTATTCCTGCTCACAGAATTTGAATCACAAGCCAGATAAATTAATGGGTACACTTCACCAGATTGAGACCAGACACTTCTTACTAGTGGGTGTTTTTTGACTGTACTCCAGTTAACACCCTTCCAAATCCGACATCCAATAGTGACATTTAGTAATGGGTTATTGGATTATAGCTCAGTCATTACTTTGATAAAAACAAATTACTAAACCTCCTACTGAGTCATCCAACACAGCTCTTTGTGTAGTCTTGCATTATGAAGAGGATGCTTTTAAAATGGTAATTTGATCCATTATACAGCATCCCCAGAAAACAAGCTGTTTGGAGAACTTCTTTTAAACCATGATAGATAAACCCAGCATTTCAAATGTGCATGAAAAAAGCTCTGACAAAAAAAAAAAAAAACAGAAGGGGAAACAGTTCTTCACATTTTAACCAAAGGTAGCAAGTGAATTAGGATAGCCTATTTCTAAACATTATTCAATATAAAAAACCTGTACCTACAAAACTTATGCATGTTATCATTTACATTTTGTGTGACCCAACTCTTACCCTTAAATCACTGCAAAATAAAGGCTTTTTGCAGAGAGCAGTCCAAGTATGAGCTAATATATAGTTGATTGACACTGAAGGAGACCTGCTTCTTTCAACCAGTGATATCAGTGTGGATTCTCATCGTGCATTTGTCAGAAAGCAAAACATTATACAATCTTCAAGAAATGCACTGGCATCTATTTAACCTAAAGTTATTTTGATGTGTTTTCATGAGCTTGTGTATGAAAGAAATGTTAGCATTTTATCCTGACTTTAAAATAGGCCTAGGCTGCTTTTCCTCACTTATGTGATTAGCAACTGCCATTCAGTGAAATGTAATTTCACTGTCTGGAAAACGAGGGAGCATATTTTATCCTATCTATCTGTGTGATCACAGCCCCTGAGTAGGCCACATTTATTCCAAGCTATATTCTCTCACATACCTTCTAAGCCTTTCCAAAATCTGGCTTGAGTTTCTGACAGGACACAACTGTGAAAGTTATTTCACTTCATTCTTGCCGGTAGAACAAGACACAACGAAACAAAGCTCCTTTCTTTATTTCAGTATCATTGTACGTCTCTGGCAGGTTGGAGATAATACATTTAGGGTCACTTCCTTTTTGCTGTTTGTTTCTGGCATGCTTTGTTGCAACACATTGTGATAGAAGCTTGATCAGAGGGCAAACACATCTTGGATTAGCAGGAAAATAAGTAGAAGAATCAATAAAAGAATATAACCTGTCTTCAGTCTGTTATTAAGAAGCCAAATGCATACTATTTTAGTTCTGTCACTCTCTTCCACAACTTTTAAAACCTAAATGAGACTAGCTTTGTAAAAATTCTCTTTTAAAATGAGCAAGACAGAGGTGAACTTTTACTACAGAACATCCTTTTAAGAAAATGTGTCAAAATTGTAGATCTGTGAATTATCTTGTCTTGGTATATTCTCTGAGAATTATTCTTTGTCTAGTGCTAACATTTGAGCAATTCGCAAAATTATTATTTAGCAAAAGGAAATGAAATTAACTTCTAATACAAAGACTGCTTTCTAGTTTAAGTGCTCTTTTTTGATGTAACTTTGTTTTTCACTTGCTTTGCCTGATGCTGTATTATAGCCAATAACATATTTATAGTGAAGCTGTGAACCCAAAACAGGCCAGGCAGTTTTTACTCAAAGAGAAGCAGTTCTGCTGAACAGCTCATCTGTTAAATAAATGCTATACAATCTTCTGTTTGCTACATGTTTTAGCAATAGAAAAAAAAAATCTACAAATCTTTCTGGCTTAAAGACTCTGATTTGGTAAGATATTATAATTTAACATGGTTTTTGTACTGGGATGCAAGTTCTGTAAAGGCTAGCAAGTGCAGCTCAGCTCACAAGTTAGGGTAGGCAACATACAGTACGATGAGCTACAATAGTAACATACGCGGAGCAAAAACTTTTACAAATCCAGTTTTGAGTGTTTGAATGTCTAAAACCCAACAATAAAAAATGGTAAGTACACTTATATGATTTATTCCCAGTTTTGTTTTAAAACTTGACTTGGAACTGAATTCTTAAACTTGTAATAATGACAATTATAATCTAAATAAATGGGATAAAGTTAGGAGAAGGACCATGGGTGTTAAATATTTGGGTAAATAAGACCTGATATTAAATTCTTTGAATCTAAGGGAAACTCTCTGAATCTACATTTTCCCATGTGAAATCGAGCCAATTCTGCCTTGTAGCATACTTTAAATATGAGCACATCAAGAATATTCTGAAACTTTTCAATGATTTACTGAATGACTGAATATATAGAAGAAAAAAAAAAAGATGCTTTGCAGAGATTTATGGTGTACAATCTATTTTTAGTTACAGGTTTTTTACAGTGAACAGATCATTAAAAAATTGCTTCAGCATGTATACAAAGTTCAGCTTCTGGCTGCAGAATTTTTGCATTCACAGAAGAAAAAGAAAAGTCATTATCCCAAGTAAATAATAGCTATTGCATTCAAATTTGGTATTCACCAAAGCAGGATTATTCCTTCTGCTGATTTGGGAATTTTTTTTAAAGTCAATGATAGTAAGTTTCAGTAATTTTCCTAGTAAACAATGTACACCATGCTTTCTGGTGGAGAATATGGTGGTTTAGTGCCCATTAATTACAACACAATGCTTCCAAATTAATTTGTTCACGTACAGGAAAAAACATCAAAGTTCACTAATGATGATGCATCTGATAGACTTACATTGAAAAAAACAGTAGAATAATTCATTAAAACAATCTTTGACCTGCAGATGCAAAGGTAGCGCTTAATAATTACTTTTCATTTAATTCAGACTGGTTTAAGATGTCAATTACTTATAAATCCACAAAGAAGAGCAGTTGCAATATGAAAGAATATAACTCCACAAACCTGTAATCTTTTTATTTGATTATGGAATATATAAGACTAAATTACTAAGATGATATAAATTACCATAACTTCATTGAAATCAACAGTCTTAACGCTCAGTCTTACAATCGCATCATTTGAGACTGGCATTTACCAACACTGGAACCAGCAAAGTGTGCAGGAAAAAGGACCATTTAATTAATAACAATTTGTTTTCAACACGTATAAATGATAACATAGCTTCTTGGTTGCATGGATCACCAATCAGATTACGAAAACATATAGAGGTATTCCTGAAGACAATTTAAACAAAAATACTTTTCTTGCCACCTTAAAATATAATTGTGCCAGCTCATTAAGGTGAGAAATTGCTTGCCACAATCTCATTTGCTCCAGTGCCTGGGACTCCATTAATAATTAGTCGTCATTGGGGTAGCTCTGCTAGCTTCAGCAATTAGTGACCTGGACTGAGCGCATGTTCATTGCAGTACATGGCTGCACAAAACACACTGAAATGAGCTTCCTATCATGTAGTGACTGTAGCCAGCAGGAATCTGATATCCTTGAGACAATTTCTTAATACTGACACAGACTCAGTTTTTAATGTTCCTGAAATGACTTTACATTCTCAAGGCTGTTCCAAAGGGACAGGTCTGAGGGAAGTCCTACATATTGCAAGGAATATTCAGCACCATCTTAACTGCTGATCCTAAAAACTGGACTTTTGCCCTTCTGTATACAGGCTTAGAGAAATGCTGCATTTAGCCCCATCAGCATTTGAGCCCAGAGCTAGCAATGCCTTTTCCACAGAAACCTGGTCTGATTAATATTGAATAGCACTTCTCTTCTTTGCCCTGTACAACAGTGAGCAGTAAAAATACAGACATGCTGCAGCAGGCATTTTACTCCCTTTATAGGATAACTAGCTGAGACTACATCCAACAAGAATTTCCTTCTAACCTAACATTTACCAGATTTCAAATTTCCAGCCCAGAAAAAGATGTGTATTTCAACACTTGCTCTTTACCTAGACAAAATCTAGAATATCAGATGTTTTCACACAGTAAATTCCAACGGTTTTGGTTCAGGTATGTCAATATGCTTAGTTTCAAAAGTGCTGAGCAAAAAATAGAATCCTCCAGTTCAGTCCAGGGCTGATGTACAACATTTCATTTTAACTATGTTAAATTGCAATGCATTACAAGAGTTGAAGTACAAGCCACCTAATCAAATTCTCTCACCACAGTTTTGCTCATCTCAGAACATATAACACAACATTGCTCAGAGGGGAATTCTTTATTATGTCCTGGGCTATATAGTCCTTTAGGGAGTTAAGCTCACAGGGAAGAATGCACTCACAAACAACACTCTGAGAATTACTAGGAAATACCATTCAATATTAAGTGTTTCAAATTAACTAACCAATTCAAACTGCTTGGATGTGGGTTGAACAGTCCTTTTTATTTTCTCAGTGTAAAAGCTTAAACTTTAACAAAACTCCTATGGCATTTTTCATCTTTATTTTTAAGAGATAGAGTAACAATCTTTACTTCCTTCCTAGCTATATTTGGACATTCAAGTATACAATGGGGAGTGGAAGCCTACTAAACATTTAAAGATGAACAGATGTCAAAATCATCCCTTATTTTTCCCATTTGACATCTTTAAGAAGAGCAATAAAAAAGAAGTACAAGTCAAGCATTTAATTTCATACTGAAGAGAGTGTGCAAATGATGTATTAGAAAAGTTGGGTCTCTGAGTTCACTCACTTCCATTACCCATTTTTTTACAGTATATTTCTACTTTTTATTCAGACTATTTTAATGATTTTTTAATTTTGCCTCTGAAAGTACCAGTCGTTTCATATTTTGTGGAGACAGAGGGAAGGCTGTATATTTGAGAGCACCTACTCCCTCACAGCACGCATAATTTCATTACAAGAATACTTCTTAGCTTAGGACTTTGCAGCTTCGCAGCTGCAGGTGACTGTCAAGTTTGCAGTGAACACAGCCTCATCGTGGCAGAGACTGACAGAGATTTTGATACTGGCAAACACAAATAACATGTCTTATCAGCAGGAGAGGTACAAAGCAAACCAGAAGGTCCTCAGAAATCATCAAGTCCAAGCTGCACTTGAAAGCTTTGATTTCTATGTTAGTCTTAACTAGTTAAAAAGCAATTTGATTTTTTGTTCCATTTTTGTTCCATATTGTCCATCACCGTGTCTTAATCTTGTTGCACATTACCTCCGTATTACTTCACCTCCATTTTTATACAGAGAACTTGGTGTAATGTTAGTTCATTACCATGTTTCTGTAATGGTTTCTGAATCTACCTTTTTGCCAGGATCAGTAAATCCTAGGCAGTGAGGAAAAGTGAAATTACTGGAAGTTTCTGACACTCCCCATGAAATACTATTGAGCCTGAAGAGGAAAAGTTTTTCCACTCCTTTCTTAGAGGTAGAAGCGCTATAGATGTCTCTGCTCACTCACCCCCCCCTCTTTCTTCCCCAGTCCCAGGGAGATGGGAAGGAGAATCAAAAGAATGCAACTCCCACAGGCTGAGATAAGA
>JASSUY010038687.1:0-13165 GCA_032466535.1 Forpus xanthops | reverse complement strand
TTCTCTTTCCTTGTATTTCTCTTGTATTATTATTGGTGGTAGCAGTAGTGATTTATGTTATACTTTAGTTACTAAACCATTCTTATCTCAACCTGTGGAAGTTGCCTTCTTTTGATTCTCCTTCCCATTTCCCCGGGACTGGGGAAGAAAGAGGGAGGAGTGAGCAGAACTCTTTGAGGGACCTCAAACCACGACACTGGGTTACCACTGTTCTGGCCTCATCAGTTCTTGGATCTTGCTTGGTTTGAACAGCCTGCAGGGCTGGCTCCGCTCATAACTCCACTGTCATATTTCCTGATGGTAACCCACAGTAGAGCTTTTCTAAGAAAAGTCTTGCTTGAGTTTTCTTCTTTCTCAAGAACTGCCCCTCCATTTCATATTTTGATTAAGTCTCATATTACTGAGAGCACTGACTGAATTCTTTAAAGGCCTGTCAAGGTAGAAATAAATAGATGCATAAATTCATCCTGTTTGCTCTCACTTACTAGTACAAGTATGCAGATCTTGACACAACAGTATATGATGAAAGAGCAGCTGTAGATGGTCAGTCCAAAAGCCTGTCAAACCCCATGTGCCAAGCCTTGACAGTTGTCAGATGCTGATACTTCTCTGTAGATTCTACTGCTCTCTCTTCTCCATCCATTTCCTTGCTATTCTTGGGACAGACAAGAAGTCCTGCTTCCTACCTCTCTCACGTCTCTTTCAGGTGGCTGCTTCCCTGGAAGGCTCTGCTGCTGCTCTGTAATACTTTCTGCTTTCCTTTCCTAAAGACCTTTAACAGTTTTACTGCAGTTGTGTAAATTTGTCAGTGCTTTAAATCCAGGTCCTGTGAGAATTCATAGGTGCAGCTGCTTATAAATGTGATTTGGCTTCACTACTTCCACTGAGACTTTTGAGCCTGATCCACAACCACCCAGTTCTCAGGAAGAGTACACCATTAGCTGGCTGCTCCATTTAACTCCGCAAGATCACCCTGAACATATTCCTTTTATATTTCCCCAATAAAGGGTTCAATGTTGCATGTATCGCAAGTGAAACATTCCACTTGTAATTTGTTCCCTTCACTGGCTCCTCATTTGCATAGCAAATACATCTCCAAGCAAGATGCTGCTCCAAGGACCCTGGAAGTCAAAATATCCTACAAGATGATGTCTGCCAATGCTGGGACTCAAATGCAAAAGCAAAGGACTGGAGTGTGTTGAAGATGAGCAGAAGTAGTAGAAAATGAATGCTTTGACCCTAGGCTAAACGAAAAGTTTTCTGAAATGTAAGGCCAAGCTTTTTCTTTCAGATAGCTTCCTCTGGCTGTGACTTTTAAGAGTTCAACAATATCCTGTAATATAGAGCAAAGGAACAAAAAGAAGAGGCTCTCTGCTACAAATCAGTAAGAAAGTTGACATCTAACAAATCCTTGAGACATAACTCAGGTTATTCTTTTATAGTGGTTATGGGGGAGAAACAGTTGTATGGACTATGAATAACGCAATCCCTGATAGTCCCAGAATTTGCTTCTGGCCTCCAGTGGGAAATGTAAAACTACAGTGGCTCAAGAGCTGTGCTATCACAGACTGTCTGCAAGCTTTTATTCAAGTTAAAAGGCCAGAGTATTGTCCCATGGAAATGAATGCTGTCACAAGCAAATTTAATGTCTCTGTTTACAGCAAGCAATTCTTCCACTGCTGGTCAGAACATGGCTCCATCTGTCTCTGGCTGGACACTCCATCACGTGTTGTGGAAGGCCTTTAAAATGATTCTGCAGTGTTTTTTTCGCTTTTTAAATTTATTCTCCTCAGCTGTTAGTAGTCTTTGTGTACATTGGCTTGTACATCTTGAAGTGGTTCCAACAGGGAGTTGTCATAGTAAGTTGCACTCACTGGGTTGAAACAATAACGTAAATATAATGGAGGGGGGAAAAATATATAATCTCTTTCTATTTGGATTTCCTTTGGTAGATAATAATAGTTAGGCTTGGTTTAAAGTATGAATATAAAACCCAGACATGTATCAGTCACTTCCATAGGGGCTACTGCAGTAGCAAAATAACTGCAGCACATAGGAAGGAATTGGCTTAGAGGAATGTAGCAGGACACAAGAAAGCTAG
This sequence comes from Forpus xanthops, assembly GCA_032466535.1. Taxonomy (NCBI): domain Eukaryota; kingdom Metazoa; phylum Chordata; class Aves; order Psittaciformes; family Psittacidae; genus Forpus; species Forpus xanthops. Next base: position 11,064 of record JASSUY010038687.1, on the reverse strand, counting down.
AAACTATACGGATTTGCATGCCCATGCTTTTAGGTTTTTGTTAAATGTAGAACAGGTGATACCAAAATATGTACCCATGCACCTGTAATCTTTTTCTTTTTTTTTTCAGACAGCAATGCTAATTGTTCTTGTGCACAGCACTGTTTTCTTTGTGAAGCCCTTCACAGCAGCTCTCAAATCCCAGTTCTGCGCTTTAATAACAATACCATCTGGCTGAGGTTTTCAGACTTGCCTCTGGGGGTTGAAAGCCTGTTTTTCCATTATAATTAATGAGATTTGGGTGTCCAAAACCCCTGGGCAGCTTTGAATACATCACCTGCATCTTCTTGGGCTCATCAGTGCTTTGAGACTTTCCAAAGAAAAGCCATTAAGCTGACCTGAGATGATAGGATGCTATACAGTTTTAATGCTCAACACACTAGTTTCTATGTAAAATGACTGAAGCTTTTTTTGTTACAACTGAAAGGGAATTTTGTTGGCTTGGTTAGAATGAACAAAGAATGAACAAACCTCTTGAAGACCTTATAATAACTATAATTTTTATTCCTAAAATAATTGACTAGAAGGCCAGAATGCTGGTGGGTTTTTTTGTTGTTCAGTATAAATGCAACATTTTTAATGTCTTACAGTGCAGCAAAATTTGGTACTCATGAAAGTACATGAAATTCTGGCAGCCATCACTAGCAGCAGTTATCTGTGGCATGACAAATATGCAATAATTTGCTTCAAGTTGATAATGACCAAGGGTGGCCAACCTTAACGTCAGGCTCCAAAATCCTCACATGATCCCAATCTACAAAACCTTTACCATATTTACAGAAGAGACAAGAAAAAAAGCAAGCTGTTTTTCACAGTCATCTTGCAGACTGAATTTCAGCTTTGAGGGCAGACCTTAGCTGATCCTGTGGTACTTCTGGCAACTGAAGGCTTGTATGCTCCCACAGCTGGAACAGCTGGACCCAGCTGTGCCAGGGAGTCACACTTGAATTGCACATGGCTCAAAAGCCACCCTCTGGTCAAATAGCTTGAGAGCATAAGTGCTGCACCAAAGCATTTCTGTCCTGGGGGTAAGTAATGTCCATCTGATGGCAGATGTAATTCATGAACATTTGTGAAAGAAGGTCTTTGGTATTTATTATGAAGCACTGCTCCATGAAAACTGTGTAAAAAAGGAGGCTTGTAAGACAGAATTAAAAATGTTCTCTATCTACTGCAGGAGAACCCTTTCAAGAGAGGTAGGATAGATGGGCTCACTAAAATAGTAAATGATATAAAAAGAAAGTGGCTTCATGCAGAGGACAGTCATTTGCAGTTAAATGGCAAATAAAAAATAAGTAGTGAGTCAGTTCAAATAATACTGTTTGGGGTAATCCATTTGGGTGTGCTTATATAATCTATTTATATATGAATCTACATAAAAAACTCTGCACTCAGTGTTAAGAGTCTTGTTCTGTTTTATATTGGTTTGGATTTATAACAAAGGTTCCTTCTTTATGCTTATACATAAATATATATACATATACACATATATGTATACACACACATGTATATACATATATACGTATACATTGCTTAGACAAATACTGGGTTTGTTCTTTTAGAAAACTCATGGACTATCAGAATTTCTGTACAATAATCTTAAACATGCTACCTTAAATATGACTCAGTTACTGATTTGTAAACTGCATATGAGAAGATGTGTTTTCATGCCTAATGAAAGCAGATATGTATCTATCTTGTTACCGCCTCTCAAAATTGCAATTTTAGCTGCAGCTGGATCTAAGCTTTCCCTTGTGCCCATGTCAGTAAGGAGCAGATCCAGCTGAAAACTAATCTTCATTTGGGAAATTAAAATAAAAACCAAATAAACAAACAACAAAGTTTTCAGCAAAGTCAATTTGCTTGGATGAGACTATACAGTGAAAGGAAAGAGGCAAAAAGCTATGGGCAGAGCAGGAGTGGGAATTGCCTTTCTGGCCTCTGTGTGGTCACAGGTTGTCTTATGCTCCTTGTTATCACACTCTTTGTGGAGACACATAAGCAGAAAATATCCAGGCAATTTAGGATATCAGAAGCACCTGGTTATATGCTACCATATCATAATTGTTGGTAAATCACTTTGGTGGCTTTTGGGTTTGTTTTTTTTTTTTTTTTTTTGCATGCATGGTTTTGAAGCTGTGGGTTTTTTTTTAAAGACAGCTAGCTCTATATTCTACAAGGACTTTAGGCTAAATCAGAGAAATAATTAGCTATGTAAGTATGTGCAGCAATTTCTCCATTACTAAAACAGAAAAAATTCCTGACAGACCTACATAAGAGAGAAGAAAGAAGAACAGTTTTCCCAGGAATAAAACACATGCTTCAGAATAAATGCTCTGTGTAAAGAATATGACAGTAGGCTCAGTAGGATGTCAAAAGATATGGGTATGGTAATGTCTGCATTATTATTTGCTATGAATTTCAAAGACTGCAGACTAGCCTCTGGAACAGTTTATTAGCTGGGTTGAGAAAATCATTTCTACCCTTGTTTACTGCTATGAGTGGGCAAAAAAGGAAGTAATACTCCAATTCAAGGAATTACAGGGAATTCATTACAAAGTGTTTGCACCATGTAGCCAGTTGTTAAATGATATAAAGATTAAAAAGGCAAGACCCCACTTATGCTTGTAGAAGGGTAGAACCTTTGTATTAAAATGAAAAATTATATTACCCGAACTGAGAGCAAAAATCCAAGAGGGGATTGTTGATTCATGTGTACTGTAAGAAAATCATAGCGCTCTACTGCAGGCTTCTCTTTATTTTCCCATGTTTCGACCACTACCTCCCCCCACCACAGTAGCTGAAGTGTGAATGAAATATGTTTTTTTGATCCCCCAGATGGCAGTGCTGCCTTCCAAGATAATGACACTCAGGAGCTCTGGGAGAGAAATGCATGCTCGTCTTTGGCTGGCTTACATGCCATACTTCTTTGTTCCAGGGGAAATATACTACAGATTCTCAGGTAACAAGACTGGGGTAATTGGGTGTGGGTGTTGGTCAATGAGAAAATGAACATGAATCAGCAGTGTGCACTTACAGCCCAGAAAGCCAACCATATCCTGGCCTGTATCAAAAGAAGTGTGACCAGAAGGTGATCCTACCCCTCTACTCTGCTCTCATGAGACCTCGCTTGGAGTACTGTGTGTAGTTCTGGTGTCCTCAACATAAAAAGGACATGGAAGTGTTTGAACAAGTGCAGAGGAGGGCCACGAGGATGATCAGGGGACTGGAGCACCTCCCCTATGAAGATAGGCTGAGAAATTTGTTGCTGTTCAGCCTGGAGAAGAGAAGGCTGCATGGAGACCGCATAGCAGCCTTCCAGTATCTGAAGGGTGCCTATAGAGATGTTGAGGAGGAACTATTCAATAGGGACTGTAGTGATAGGACAAGGGATAATGGGTTAAAACTTCAACAGAGGAAGTTTATACTGGATATAAGGAAGAAATTTTTTCTGTAAGGGTGGTGAGTCACTGGAATGGGTTGCCCAGGGAAGCTGTGAATGCTCTATCCCTGGGTTGCACATAGCCTTGTGTGACATGGTTTTGTGTGACGTGTCCCTGCCCATGGCAGGGGGATTGGAGCTAGATGATCTTAAGGTCCTTTCCAACACTATTCTCTGATTCTATGCAATCAGGATGGGCTTGCTCATCCAAGTCTGACACAGCAGCCATCTTCTCTTAGAGGTACCCACCACATCATAGCCCATTCATACCAAATGACATCTGCAAATGCAAGTTGAGATTTTGGCTGGACTTCGCTTTAAACATGCAGTTTCTAATATCTTCTAGGTGGATTAGAGAAGAAATAAGTGAGGTGGCCAATTTGTCTTTTAAAGGAGCTGCAAAAGAAGACTGAGAGTGCTCATCTTGGCCTACAAGCCTTTGGTATTGGGTCTAATCCTGCTTCCATTTTTCTTAGCAGCATAACCCTTGCAGTCCTCAGCAGGGTTGGCAGAGTGCTGTTGTAGATATTTCGTTAGGCTGCTAAATTTTGCACGGGCTTTCAGGGTGAGATGTTTGCCTGGTCACCCTGTGTTTTACTCTCTGTGTTTGCACAGCCTCTTCAGATCCTGTGTAAGAATCAAGCTCAGTTATCCCACCCTCATCTGTCCCCACTGAGGCATAATAATGCATCTTTAATAGGCAGTCTTTAAGGTTAAGTAATTAAGCCTTGTCATGAAATAAAGAGTGTAATGCAATAAAAGATACCTGGTGTGTCTCTGGATGGCTGCCAGCTCTGGTGGCACACTGAAGAGGGAGCAAGCAGCTTTCAGACCCTTGAGAGGACCCCAGAAAGTAAGCCTAATTCTCATAGCAAGTGAAGATTTTTAGTGATTGCAAATCCAACTGAATGGATTAGCATGTTTGTTTGTATTTTGAAAATGAGAAAGTTCCTTCCAGGTTCAGAGGGTATGATCTTTTTCAAGGTTCTTCACTCTTATTACAAGTTTGGGTTTTTTTTGGTTGGCAGGCAAGAAACAGAAAAGGGACTTTGTGACAGTCTGAATCTTTTTTCTTTCCTTCTCTGGAAATATTTGAGTGTGTCGAGTCCTCTACAGAAAATTCTGCTACTTCTTGAAGATTCTAAATCACAAGTGGCAAGAGAATACTCTTTCAAAGGTCAGCAGAGGAGGATCCTCTGATCCTCTCTTTTGGCCAGCCTTTTTGGTGAGGAGAGGCTTTATTCCCCCTTTCTTGTCCACATGGTCACAGAGCCAGTGAGGAAAGGTAAAATACAAGCAGAACTGGGAAGCATGCTGCCCCTCCCTGCCAAGCCCAGGAATGCCAGGGCCCATGGCAGAGGAGGATGAGGGGGCTGCCCAGGTCACAGGTGGGCAGAGAGGAAGGAGGGGAGGCCACCACCAACAGCAGAGAATACGAGGCAAAGGTTTCACTCCCAATCTCTTCTGGAAGTGGTGTTGTTCAATGCTGCTCTTTAACTGGAGCAAGAGGTAAATATAACCTGGCCTTCCTGCTTAATAGGATAAGAGAAATGAAGATTTAGTTCAGATCAGCTACTATGTTGCTAATGGTGCTTGGGTCACAGTGTCCATCCTCAAGTGCTCCTTTATCCACTTCTATTCCCTTTGCTTTTCTTCCTGGAAAAAAAAAAAAAAAAAAAAAAGAATATTTTTTTTTAAAGAGGGAAATATTTAATCTACCTTTTTGGTTTTCTCTAATTCTCCTCCTCCTAACAACAAATTCCTGTCATGTCCAGTGTAATGATTTCTAGCCCCTCACCTTCATCACCACCTCCTCTGCTGACCTTTGAAATTACTAACCCACCCAACCTAAAATGAAGTTATCAAAAATAAATTGTGTTTTCTCACCTCTGAAAACACAATTTTGTCACAGCTGCAATCTCTTCTCTCCTTTCTCCCCTTCCCTTCCTTTCTCCTTCTCCTTCTCCTTCTCCTTGTCTCCCCTCCCCTCCTTTCCTCTTCCCTTCCCTTCCTTTCCTTTCCCTTCCCACTTCAGTAACTTGTGAAAAACTTCAAATTAAAAACCTTAAAATCAAACCCATAAGAAATAATTTTATTTTATTTCTTCCCCTAGTAAAAGCACTCAGTCCTCTAGCCTACTAGAAGGTCCAGGACCTCCTTGTCACTTCAACACACAGAAAGTCTAACAAATAAATGTATTTAGAAATAAAAAGCAATGGAGATCATATTTGAAATAGACGGGAAGGAGCTTTCCTTCAAACTGGGGTCTGGATTTTAAAACTATTTTCTCAATCAAAAGCTCTCTCCTTCTCAAACACATTCGCAAAGTTGAAAAAGTTTGGTTTAAAAGTCTTATTATCAAACCCAAAAATATCTTTTTTTTCTCCTTAAATGTGGCATACACAGGGAAGAAGGAGGAGGAACGCAGTCATCTCAGCCATTCAAAGACACATCTGCTCACCCCCAGAATTTGATTTCAGCTGTCACCTACTCACCTGAAATGATTATATGGGAAACCAAGTTTATCAACTCCAGTTTCCCATTTCCAGTGATTACAGCACTTTGCAATTCTGATATTTTTTGCTTGCAGAATATGGCAGGCTGAAATACAATCTTGGGTTAGTTTTTAAATAAGCAGATTGCTCAGTTCAAAAGAAAATCAACACAAAATAGAAACAATATTTCTGCTGTTTCAGAATAAAGGTTCTTCCATCTTTTGGAATAAGCTTGCTGCCAAACTGATGATTTTTCCATGGCTAAAGCATATTTTTCATTTAAAAGTAAAATATGTAAAGTTTACTGAAAACAGAGATGGTTTATCTGAAATTTAAAACCCTAGAACAGTCTCTTCCTCTCTAAATAGAAGAGAAAGTTTGTAATTGCTTTTTATGATTTCCTTTGTATGTGGACTGAAAAATTATATTTGACACAACTCCCTCTTCTTTTCAATGTACTAAATCAGAAAACAGTAGTAAAACTTGTCAATATGGTTGGATTAAACCACAGGGACATTAATATGATACGTAATTCACTATTAATAGACAATGTAAAAGTAAATCTAACCTTTTCCTACTGTTTTCTACCCAAGACCAAGGTGGCACACCACCTTCTGGGATACAGACATTCATGAAATACTTGCAGGGCATATGTGGATAAAGGGATATGGCTAAGGATTTCTTCTTTTGTGGGAAATATATGTATTTTTCTGCCTTTGTTTGAAAAAAAGACAGTAGTTACAGTAGAGTGTCTAAGAAAAAGAAAGTAAGAAGAATACTAAAGATTAAATTTTTGAGGAGCGAGGACTAAATAAAAGGGGGATGTGAACTTCTTCATGCCCAGGTTTTATTCTTGTTTTGGCCAGAGAATCTTACTTGGAAATACACAGGTTGCATAGGAGAGATGTCTGTCTAATCTTGGATTTTCCTTTGAGCCAAAATCCTCTGTCTGACTGCTTGGGTCAAAAAGGGCAGGCACATTTTACAGCTTAGCTGGCAGAACTTGGTTAAATGTCTGTCTCCTGACAAATCAGTATTTTTGAAAACAAGAGGTGACTCAGAGACACGTGAAGCAGGAAGGCTGGGCTCTTCCACAACTGGCAGACACTTTACTCTCCAAATCCTCAAAGGAAAAGTAAACTTATAAGGAACATCTGTTTTGATTCAGTGTCATGTACTGTAAATATACATACTTCTAGGACAAAGGCAATAGCAAATGTCCTTTACCCAATTTTTTTGCTTTAGTAAGTGGGAATTTGTTGCAGGACTCTTCCATAGCTGGGTATAACTGGGAGCCCTTTTGCTCCTGGTTTTGTCTTTTTGCTATTGACTACTAAGCAGCAGGAGATAAGGTTTATTCCAGACATTTTAATTGCAGTGTTCAATGAGACTACTAATAAACACAAACCACTGAAGTGGCACTTTGTGTTTCAGAAAGGTCTCTCTCTGCCTTACACAGGGACATATTTTGTTTCCTTTATTCACATGAAAAATACCCGATTTAGCCTGTGAGCAACTACATTGATCTCACTGAATGACTGAAGGGGCCATGGCTCAGCACTCACAAGGATGAACTAGCTCAGTCCCCTGTGATCCTTACCAGGGAGCAGTATAATACTTGGATCCAGGTTGCATTTCAGACAGATACTGTCAATTCCTATTGACTTTAATTTTTGTTTTATTTATTCACAATTGCTATTCAGAATATTCAGCCTGCAACAGATTCTGATATTTTGAAGGCCTGATTACTAGTCTAACAGGGAAACTACATTAATTGTCAGTAAGATAGTGTGACGATTATTGAAGTAACTGCTAGCTATATACCCATATGCCTGTTATTAGCAAGGGAGAAAGTCTGCCAACTTTATGCTAAGGAGAATTCTTACTCAGAGTGGGATTTTTTTATGCTGGAATTTAAATTAAAATGCAGAGGGTACTTCCAAAAAGAATTATTGTGAAGGAATACTGAAAAGAAAAATGAGGCAGGGCGAATGGGAAAGAAAAAGCTACATGGGAAATTTTTCCCTGGATGCATAATTTGGTTAAAGGGAAAAAGAGGAACAGAGTAAAGGAGAAGTTTTTCACTTTTCATGCACTAGAGATTGGAGACAGGTTGTTGGGAGTGGTACAGGAATATTTCTACTGCTTCTAAAATTTCTCAGGGGCTTGATTAGTGTAGCTTGTTCAGGTTAAAGACACAGACTCATTTGTGGGAAGGAAAGAACATTTCCATAGGGCAGATATTTAAGACCTATTTTATTTCTAGGTTTCTTGCCAAATTTTGTGGGGTATTACCACAGATGGTCCATGAATTCAACTTCACAAATTTCTTCCTATCGCAGAGACCCTTGGTCTCTTCTTTGTTTTTGTGACACGTTGTAATAATGTGGTTTTACTGTCTAACAGAGCACTAAGGGCATGCAGGAATATTTGATATAGATGGTTATGTAGCCCCATAGACCCTTCTAAACTAAATTTTTATTGTGTTTGCCTATGTCAGTGAAGGATATAAACTTGTTGAAGGAAAGAACCACTTAATGGCACTTAACTCCATCACACATAGAAAAGTTTGTTGTGAAATCAAATCCCAGCTTGTAGCCAGTTCCCTGTGGAGAACTAGACGTTCCCTCAGACAGAAGTTCTATCCCCAGGGCTTCGTATCATACAGCCATGGCAAGTATTTATCTCCATTTTTTAAGTTTTAAATGAAAGTAAATAGTCTTAACCAGCTACCACCCAGTGTGTTTAATTCACAATGACTCAAATTTCAACCATCATCTCTATTTTAGTCCAAAGGGAAAGAAACACAGGATAACTTGAAAGGTGATCTCATTTTGGTACTGACTGCCAAATTTTCTGTTGGGCATGAGCTACGTGATAGCTGTTCCACATAAATTATCTAATAAATGATCACTAAACAAAAGTAAGATATGTAGATATCTCTGGAAAGCAATCAGTCAGCTCATTTCTGTTACCTTTGCAATACTGCTTTCTGCAGTAGGTGCCAGGGGGATCTCAGGGGCACTGGATATTTGCACTCACTAAGGCCAGCTCAGTTGTTTGAAGATGCTCATTCCACTGGGAAATTTCTTTTGATGTACACACTGTGCTGCTTTAACCCATTCTGGTAAGAAGATATTATGATAGACTTGGTAGGAAATAATAAAAATGGTTCCCAAAGCAGTAAAACTTCTTTCTAGAAACTTGTTTTTTGCCCTTCTTGAGAAAGTTTTAAAAATATAGGCAGTGGTTATCAAGTCCAATCAAAATAACCATTTATAGTTCATATTCATGGCAGCAACTGCAGTGGGATGGAAGAACTCATTTTAAGTTGCAGGTACTGACAGTGAAAGATGGCAGTACTGATGTTGGATGGAAGGGCTTTTTCTTGTGTTTTTTTATGTGGGAATCCATATGACTGTACCTTTCAAACTCTAGTGATGCCACCAGGAATTTCTCAGTAACTGCCTTTTTTTCTTATAGAAATAAGATCACCTGATGTTATTACTTTTTCTGCAATGAAGGATCTAATTGCCTTTTTCCTCATTATTCAGTGTCTTGCCTGTTAAAAAATCAACATCTATTACAACTCTGTTCTGTTTCCTTAAGTGTTGTGGTTTGAGTTTCTCAAAGGTAGTTTTAGCTTTCTTGATTGCCCTCCCTTCTGACCAATCTGTAAGTACGTACAATCTACAAGTATGTACAATCTGAAGTATGATTACAACTATCAGTTTACCCACTTCTGTGCTCCTAATCCAAAAAAAATATTCCTTACTTAATTTCTAAAAAAAATGTTTACTATTTTTTTCTTGGCACAGGAGATTAAGTTTTTCTGGTGTTGAAATTCACAGTATTCTTTCCATCATGTTTTGTAATACATTTCTTGCTTTTCCCATAATGACTCAGTTAAACACACACAGTTTATTGTCACAAAGTGAAAGTACACTTTCTAGAACATTATCTCTTTCTGTGTCTGCTGGGGCATTTTTGTTAGAGGTCCTAATGGGCCTGTACAAAACCCTAGCAAAGTAAAAGGAAACATTCCCCTTGGAGGAATCTGGCCTTGGATCAGGCCCCCAGATAATATCAAACTTCAGTTTGGTTTTAAATGGCTTCTTCTGCAATGCTCCCACGTTTTTATAATGCACTGAGGGAAGGAGAAAAGCTAACACCGCTGTAATATCCTTTGCTCATTTAAAAGCAATGCTTTTAGAAGGAAATAAATGTGATATTGTGTACCCATTTATAACAGCCACGGGTAAAATTATGCCTCATTGGTTATTGTTCTTTACATATATTACCAATTGAAAAGGAAATGAAATTTGAATTAATGGACCTATTTGTACAAACATGATTGTTAATATTAATATGCAGGGTAAGTCAGTTGGCAAGAGCAGAAATAAATTAGTGGGTGTCTCAAACACTGTATTTCACTGGAGACTAACTGCACAGCTGCTGAAAATACAATTCTGTAACTAAACCAGCGTGTGGGGAAACTTCTCTTGGAGTTCAAAGGAAATACCAAAGTACAAATCCTCTGCAGTATTCTCTTGTCCAAAAGTCTACACATGCTGCTTGAAAAGTATTTGTATTTATATTAATTGGGAAATTATCAGTATTTGCTGAGGAAAAGCACCCTGCAAAGGAAGTAGCTGGTGGAAGTAGCAACCTTCCCCATTTCCTTCCACAGCTGCTGGACTCATGCTGCAGCTGCAGGATATTCTATAGGGATTTTTTTTTTTCAGTTGAAGAAAATAGCCATAGGAAATTTGTTTTTTTTTTTTTCAGGCTCAGGCAGAACGAACCCAGGTTTTGAGTCCTTCCTGCCTGGGTAGTGCTGAGGCTGACTTCCATGTGCTTCCATTGTAAAGGCAGACATGACAAGCAGAAAGGCCATTGTAAAGGCAGACATGACAAGCAGAAAGGCTGTGTGTACATTTATATACTTACAGACATGCAAGCTTGCAGGATGAAACCCTGTCCTTAGTGAAACAAGGGGGCTTATAAAATTACAAAATGAAAATATAAACCTTTAGAAATCAATTTTAAGTAATGTTAAATGTGATGGCTTTGTAACAGTAGTAATGG
>JASSUY010038686.1:0-30652 GCA_032466535.1 Forpus xanthops | reverse complement strand
TGCTGGCTGTCACCAACCACCTTGTTGTTTTTCATGTGCCTCAGCATGCCTTCCAGGACAATCCACTCCAAGATTTTACCAGACACAGAGGTGAGGCTGACTGGTCTGTAGTTCCCCAGCTCATCTATTTTCCCCTTCTTGAAAATGAGGGTTATATTTTCCTTTTTTTAGTCATTGGGAACTTCATCTGAGCAGATGGATTTCATCAGGTCCCATGGACTTGTGCACGTTCAGGTTCCTAAGATGTTCTTGAAACAGATCCTCTCCTATAGTAGACCCACGCTCTTCATTCTCACTGTCTCTGCATCTGCCTTCCAAGACTTGGGTAGTATGGTCAGATCATTTGCCAGTGAAATCTGAGGCAAAGAAGTCATTAAGAATCTCAGCCTTCTCCAAATCCAGGGCAGCCAGCTTTCCTGATAGCTTCCTGAGAGGGCCCACGTTGTCCCTAGTCTGTCTTTTATATGCAATGTACCTATAGAATCCCTTCCTCTTATCCTTAACATCCTTAGCCAACTTTAATTCTAACTGGGCCTTAGCTTCCCTAACCTGGTTCGTAGCTTTCCAGACAACAACCCTGTATTCTTCCCAGGTCCCCTGTCCTTGCTTCTACCTTTCATAAGTCTCCTTTTTCCTTCATATTTTCCTCAGCAGTTCCTTATCCACCGAAGGAGGTCTCCTGACCTGCCTGTAGTACTTCCTTCTAGGAGGGATGTATCTCTCCGGAGACTGCAGCAGGTGATCCTTGCATACCAACCAACAGACTTGGGCCTCCCTGCCCTCTAGGGCTATATCAAAGAAAATATTCCTTTTTATCACTGTCAATGTGGGTATATCATGATCTCCTTAAAAAGAAAATCTGAAAAAAAAGAAAGAAGAGAATCCCATAAAATTTATCATTTTTCAAGTTATTTGCTAGAGGGGACCTGAAATAGTAATTTTAGATAACAAAGATTTTTCAGTCTTTGGTGTCCCAAGCAACAGAATAAACAATGAGGATTATATAAGAATTATTAATCAGATTAAAAGCCTTCTGAATTGATAGGATACTTTCCATTGAGTTCTTTGGGGTTTTGATCAGATCTTAAAATAATGAAATATATTGAATTACTTCAGGTTGCTTTGAGATTGCTAACAAAACAAATTCTAAGATACAGTGGTTTGAAAAATCAAAGGGACACTGTGGCTTTTAAGGCATTTTTCAGCTCTGTTTTTCTATATACAGATCGTTGTAGAAAGTAAGATACATCCAAGCAGCAAGTAAGTATATAAGATTAATGTAACTTAACTTTTATCATCATCATAAAGTCTTTCAATCATCTAAAAATAAAGTATTTCAGCAATTTATTTTTCATCTACAAAAAATATGAACATTGAGAAAAAGTTGAAAATTACAGAACTTCCACACTTAGTTTAGATTAATCCCTTGCTGGCTGGTATCTCTCTGAACCAGCAATATATGAAGTTTAGACATGTAGTTAGTATATATTCACAATTTCCAAACAATTATAGCTTATTTATCTCAGCCTTTTTGAAACATGTGTCCAGTTCTGGTTCTCCAGTCCAAGAGAAGCATGAACATACATACTGGATACAGTACAACAAAGGGACACAAAGATGATGGACTGGAGCATCTGACATATGAGGAAAGGCTGAGAGAGCTGGGACTGTTCCCCCTGCACAAGAGAAGGCTCAGGGGAAATTGTATTAATGTGCTAAATACTTACAAGGATGGTGTGAAGATCATTTTAGTGATACCCACTGAGAGTGCCAGAGGGAATGGACACACACTGAAATATAATCTGAACATCAGGAAACCCTTTTCAGTGTAAAAGGGTAACTGGAGTTAGGGTGACTGAGCATTTGCACAGGTTGCCTGGAGAGGTTGTGGTCTCTTCCTCCTTGAATATATTCAAAAGCCATCTTGGGCAGCCTGCTCTAGGTGTCCTTTGCTTGAGCAGGGTGGTTAAACCACATAATCTCAATAAGGTCAATATGAACCAGCAATGTGCACTTGAAGTCCAGAAAACTCAGTGTATGCTGGGCTGTACCAAAAGAAGTGTGAACAGGTTGGATGGGGCTTTGAGGAATCTGGTCTAGTAGAAGCTGCCTCAGCCTTCTGCTGGCAGTGGAGGTGGAACTAGATGATCTTTAAGGCTCCTTCCAATCCAAACCATTCTATGATCCAGTTGTCTTCAGAGGTCCCTGATATTAGAACCAATGTAATGTTACTCAAACCTCATCCGTAAAGCTAGTTTATTTCTACTACTTCAGTAATACAGATACAGCTCTGTGGTCTCTGATTGCATAGGGGATAACATCTTGAGCATGTCAGCACCACAAAATGACCTTTTATTCTTACTCAAACACATCATCAAGAGCACAGATTTACATCTAATTATTTTAATACGATACAACACATTCATAGAGGAAATGACAGAGTGAAATTGCGTAGTGTTTGCTAGGCAGCAGATTATTGCTTTTAGGTGTTATTAAAAGAAGTGAGGAAGCAGTTGCAGACTTATCAGATAGTCTGTCTACATGTCTGTTTCTCCTCTCCTGTTTAACTTCAAATCTCTGTACAGTCTATCTAGTAGTCACTGGAAATTCTGCCTTTTGTCAAAGCAAAATACTTTTGTGTTATAGTACACATTAACAGTCCCCATTTGACTTAGTCTTAAGTGTCCATCCTTTTTCTATACCTGAAAAAAAAATAGATTAAAGTATTAAAGTTTAAGAAATATCTATTCTGTAAGAATTCAGGTTCCTGAAGGTTTCTATATATATTATTGAAGGGATGTGGATTGAATTTAAAGGTTTCTTGCAGTCTTTTGTAAAAAGTGGACTGAGGGCATGCTTGTAAATGGCACATTGTCTGTGATTTTACTATTGCTCAGCAGATAGCACGAATTAGAGATGTTAAACTGGCAAGGATCCTCCCATCTCAAGAGACTTGTGCAAGCCAATTTAAATTCATAAAGCACCATGGATGGGACACAATGCTAAATTAGAAAACAGGTCCAGAAACTAATTAGCACATATAAGGCTCAAATTGTAGAGGGTGTGATCTTGTTCCTATTTAAACACTCCTATTGTTACAATTTTAATCTATGCAAGTTTATATTCTAAATAAGTATTAAAGACAAAAAGCCATAATTTTGATGAAGTATTTTGGGTTTAGTACTGGCCTTTATTAGAGGAAGAGTTCCAGCTTCAGAAATTTGAGGTACCAGATGCTAGGTCCTCACTTTATAGTATAACTGCATATTACTAGCAGAAAACTAGGAAGGAAAAAATGAAAAGATCTTTGATTGAACACTAGAACAAATTTACAATAAAGAACACTAAATTTTTTTTTCCAAATAAATTCCAGAGAATCACAGAATCACAGAATGGTTAGGGTTGAAAAGGACCTTAAGATCATCTAGTTCCAAGCCCCATGCCATGGACAGGGACACCTCGCACTAAACCATGTTCATCTAAGGCTCCGTCCAACCTGTCCTAGAACACTGCCAGGAATGGAGCATTCACAACTTCAGTGGGAAAACCTATATATATATATATACTATGCATTCTGAGACAGAAATATGTGGTTTTATTTGGACAATCATACCGCATATGTTACCAACAATGCAAAGCATGTACATCAGTGGCTGAATATTAAAGTTTTGCAAAATATATTAAATAATGAAGACCAAGGGAGTAATTGCTTCATAGGGAGCCTGTGCATCTCAAATTGGTTGATTCCTGGACTTTAAATTGGCCCCTGCTCCTGTTGCTTAAACCCAGCAAATAGCACCAGCAGTGAGGCTGCCTGCCGGGGAAGGACATCTTCAAAATCACACAGTATGAATATTTTCTTATCAAGACCCATTGCAAGAAAAAAGTAAGTAGCATTTCAGTGAAAACATCCTTTTATATATATTATTTGTAATTAGCTAGGGATGAAGTATCTGCTACTGACCCTATAAACATAAAGGCATCAGTCATTATGAGAAAGCAGACATATGTTTTGAATAAGCAAATCCAAACATTATATTTCTTACATCCTTACACTTTTTTCAAATTTTGCTTTAAAATTTTCCTTTATATTTTTGATGCAGACATTGCACTTGTATAAGTGAGTAATAATCAGTACTTATTTTGTAATAATCAGTACTTATTTTGTGAAGGCTTATTGACTGACAGATAAAGTTGCAAATACAAATACCCAGTTGGAGTTCAAGTGATTCCATCAACTCCTGTATAAAGTTCTTTACATTAAAGAAGTGCAGAAATGGGATTGCAATTCTTCTTCCAGCACTGTGTTATGAATCTGCTGTTAAAACCTTTCTTCCCATAGATTGTCTTAGCAAGTAGGGAGATGTTTTACAAATTCTACAAGCCATGTACATTTCTGTCTAACATTTATATCATCCAGTAGCACTATCTGAGAAGAAAAATACTGAAAGAATGGAGAAAGGAATCAGTAGCTCGCTCCTTACTGGAAATTAGCAGTATTGTACCGTGTTCTATCAATATTTGAGCCATTGAGACCCTCGAAAATAGTAGCTGTTAGCCTTGTGATTGTCCAAAGACCAGGACTCTAGTTCTTTGTATTTCTGCAGGCAGATTCATGAAAATATGTTTTTTTTTCAAGATCTACTGGAAGAAAATAATAATTTTAAATCCCTAGTAATAACTACCTGCTCCCCAGATATGGCCATGGTCCTCCTTCAGATCACTTTCAGAGGTAGTTTGACAGAAAAACAGATCCTAGTCCTGTGTGCCTGTAGACTGACATCTACATGAATAGATAAAACACAGATGAGCTCTTCAATAAAGGCATGTCTTTCAGCTCTAGTACGAGGGACGCATTTTTAGTCTGATTCCTTTAGATTCCTCAGTATTAGTATATTATGATTCTCTTACCTTAAGTAAAGCACTACACTAATGAAGACACAGTGCTTTGAATCAGCAGATGCTTTTTTTGTATTCCTCTGCTTTTAGTATGGCAGTGATTCATGTTGTCTTCACCCATCCATGCAGATTAGTTTTCTAAAGGCCATAGCGCAGCAGGGAATACAGCATTTACAGTGCCTGGAGAAGTTGATAAGGCATGACAATAAAAAAAAGGACAAAGACAACATCTAAGAGATTTTAGGAATTCATTGTATATCAGAAAACAATGCTCTGAGAGTCCCTAGGTTGGAAAACAATGAATAGTTGATTGCACTGACAGAAGTCTTCCCAGACTGCATATTCAAATATCTGTTATTATGTGAAGTGGACCGAAAGATATGATCTGGCTGTCTGAACTCCATGTTCCTGATCTCTTGGTTATGAAGAAGTGTAGCTCTGCAGTCCTGTAATACCATATTGCCAGTTCAAGTAACAGGCTGTACTGAGTTTGCATGGCCTCAAGGCAGAGGCTTGTCAGTCCTGCTCTGACTAGGCTTTTTGTGGCCTACCTCCAGGTTTACGTGATTCACTATGAGCACCAAGTGTTCATATCAAATTTGGTTTACTTTTGCTTATTTTTGTGTGGTATACTTTTTTTATGTATATGGCAGTAACAAGCAGTTTTTCTAGTCAGAGTCTTTCAGAGTCAGACACACATGATGCAGCACAGGCAGCACAGGTATATATTGGTAAGGAATGGGGCACTAGCTGGTGTTAGGTTAAGTAGTAAAAACTTATCTGCACCTGACAGTGGAAGACAGAGACAACATCAGATGGGAGAGCTCAAATTCTGACCTAGCTCCTTCTGGGAATCATCAACCCATTAGAAACCCATCTCCACAATCTCAGAAGAGCACAGGCACATAATGGGGGCAGGAACCCAAGTTGCAGAGTCCTGATGAATTAACACTATGTCCAGGCTCTTTCCACTCAGCCTCACTACTAGTGGAGCTGAGAATTTGGAGCTGGGGGCATGGAGCTGGGACAGTCTTACATCTTTTGAGCTGCCAGATCCAGCCAAGTATCTCATAGCACTGGAGACAGCTATAAACAACTCTGTAATGGTCAGTAAAAAATTATACATGGTTTTAGAGATAATGAAGAAAGCAAAGGAACAGTAACTGACACATGTAAAAGCCACCATACATAGCAAACTTGGATGTAACCTGAAGCTGTGGAACAATGAAGACAAAAAAAGTTTAAAATGATCCTACATGGAGAAAAAAAAATAAATAAAAAATTTTAAAAGAAGAAATCATCAATGTGAGCACCATATTCCTCTCAGCAAAGGGGCTCCAGATGTTGACAACTTGCTGCAACACCTTCCTTACTACAATGAACACCGTAGTGAAAATACTGACCTTAGGAGGCAGAGGAGTACTAGAAGGGAGAGGTCAAGGTCTGGGAAAGGGTAAAACTAAGTTTGTATGTTATTATTTTAATTATATTGATGGTTTTATACCTTTTCCTGTATTCTACCTTTTTATTTTCTGTAATAATTAGTTGTACACTAATGATGATCCATGAATATGATTGTAAATATTAAAGAATAAGTTTTTAGATTCTTATATCTGTAGCTTGTGTTTCCTCTTTGCCCATATACAGGATTTTGAACATAACAGCAGATGCTGTCCTATTGATGACCATGTACTTTCATCATAAAGTCTCCTCTGAATTTTGCATGTGGGTTACCTAATGCTCACGTATATTAAAAGAACTGTACTGTTTCTCGGTTTAGAGCAACTTTCATTTAACTCAAATTGTTCAGTAATGTGTTTGTTTGACTCAAAACTAATTGCTGGAAGGGAAAAAAATATGCAGTTTTGTTAGTCTGGCAAGGTTCAAAGAAAACATATTATGTGATTTCTATTCTGCTCCACTATTAAGCAGGTTTCCACCATGAAGAAACAAAATGGTGATTTTGTGACAGCAGACACTGGAACGTTTTAAAAGCTGGGAAACAAACATGTGCAAAGTGTCTACATTCTGATGGTGGCAAACTCTGGTAACTACTGACCCATGCAGAGCATAAATATTATTTTACTGTAGGTCGCAGGTAGCTGCTTCTGAAATACAGCATTCCTTTAAGGTGAATCTGACAGAATTTGACATGCATAAAAAATAAACAAACAGTATATATGTAGCATGCATCACGGTGACATTCACACAGACAGTCTGGATTTAGGCAACAGCTTGGTTTTGTAGGCTTCTTTTGACATTTAAACAGAAGCTAACAATCTTTCTGAAAGGAGTTGGGTCACTTGCCAGGTATGAATATATACCTTTGCAAAGGCCATCCTCAGGTGAAAATGTCTGTAGAATTGTGGTTGGAAGTGAAAAGTTGCAGTTGAGAGATTTTGAGGAAAAATAGCTTGAATACCACTTGAGAAAAACACACTTAGGTTTAACTGTGAATACTTCAATTTTATGAGTAAGACTTTCAGCTGGCATATATCACCTGAAAAGCCCTTGACTAGGTTTTATCATTTTCATTTCACTTTGTTTATGGTGTTTATTTATCAAGATATTATACCTTCTGCTTTGTATCTGAGTGCTCTGATGAGTTTTATGTTACTTTGAGAATTTCCTGTTTTGGGGATTAGCATTCAAATTTTCATTTATAAAACATACTAATGAGAGATACACTCCTACAAAAAAAATTGGTTTATTCTAGTAACATATATTTTTCCTCAAGTTTAGATAAGTGTGGATGATTTGGGTTTTTTGTCTATATTAATTTTTTCTAGTAACACAGTGCTACGCAACGATCAGGTTCTTTGACACAAAGGAACAGGTTCTCAAGGATACAAATTACTCACCATTCAATAAGTCAGCTCTGCATGAATTAGCTTGCTGCTGCATGCATATAAATTGCCCCCATCTATGCAATACTTGCAGAAATATCTGCTTTACATTTAGGTGGCAAGGTTTTCTGTCAGGAGCTGCAGAGGTGATTCTGCATGTTTACATATGATAGATAAAGGCCATAATTAGGTGGAAGGATAGCGCAGTTTCTAGAAGCTGGAGAATTTCAGGTTTTGCTCATTAAAGCATTCACTGTAAGTTCTGGTTGTGCCAAGGTGGTTTCTTTGCTGGAAGAAGTTTGTGAAGATAGTAGGCCTCTATTATCTTTTCTGTTTTCCATCTTTGAAGGTAGTAGAAACGTTGCATTTTCTATGTACTTTTTTTTTGTGTATATATATATATGTATGCATGTATATGAATTCTTTGGGGTCTAAACAAAATATTTTATTTTGCTTACTTTTGTCTACAATGGTTAATGGGTTTATGTACTTTTTTGCTCATTAATGGGTTTATCCTTTTGCTCATTCTATGTCTCCAAACAATGAACCCGTCTAGATTTTGCTTTTATTCTCTTCCCAAAGGTGAGAAAACCTTTCCCAGAGGCATGAAGCACAGATTTGTTGGGTACTTTCTGTTCTTTTATCTATCATGAGCTTCTGTTTCCCTGGAGAAATCATCACATGCTTCCTTGAGTTCTCTTCTACTCCAATGAGCAGAACATCTTCTTAATAAGACCAAGGACTTGTAACAGTTTTAACTCCATGATAATTTTTTTTTACCCTCCTACTCTTTTCAGATGCATCATGCATCTAATTTATCTTGTTCTTCTGAGGATATGGTTGAGTATACTGAGTTATACTTGTTGATCTTCATCACTTGTGATTTTTTTGTTACTGGGCTCGCTGATAGCACCTTCTCTTATTCACAGGTACCAGCTTGATATTAATCAGGGCAGCTAATTCCAGGCCATTCACTTATCATTTGAGGATTTTCTGGGTAACCAAAGTTCACATTCACAGGGCAATGATGCTTCAGGGACATGTCATATCTAACACGAATACCCAGAGCAAGTTGTACATTTTTCTGTGTCAGTTCCCTACCATTTGTACTATACATTTGTAGAGTATGGATGAAATTCTCTGTTTTCAACTTATTTCCATATTTCTGTTAAAAGATGTATGACCTGCAGGTTTTGTCTGAGGTAGTATACTTTTGAGATTTCTGCAGGAGAGTTAGAGGATTCATGGAAGTATGAGTAAACAGTTTGCATCACAGGAAAGCTGCATGAAAAACCAAGCATTTGAAATAAGTTCTGAGATAGCTTCCTTTTGACTTGTGATCTAAATTCTGAAGTTAGAGTGAAAATATGTTTAAGCCTTCTCTGTTTGTGCTCCACACTTCTTCGCTTGGGCTCTAAGCAACCAGCTCCCTATTCACACTAGTGAATTGCTTTCTTGTACTCAGTAATCAGTTAGAGCTGAGAAGACGGAGAGCTTTGCTGCTTTCAGTGGCTGGAATTAATCAGCACTGCATAATTGCTGGTGCTGCAGTGAGCAGCAACAACAGAAACAAGTGAGAAACCTGTTTAACTGTCGTGGCTTCATTCTTTGTCTACTCATGTACAAGATGCTGCAACTGTACAATTTACTGTGTTTATGCTCACTTGGGGACAGAATAGATATTGCAGGATTCTACATGTGGGAGAGAGGAATATGTTACTCTCTTTGGCTTTTTATATGCAATTGTGTGTGTAAATAGTGCTTTTATCCATATTTTACTCCTGATTCAGATAGTCTGTGCCCAACATGCTTTGTGTGGGAACCTGATTGATTACTTTAGTACGCAAGTGTAAGGATTCAGGCCAGAGGTATTACTGATGTCTTGTGAAGTAATGTCAGGTGAATCAGAGAAGAATGCATTTGAGAAATTACTGGTAAATGTTATCGATATTATATATAGATTAAAATATTGTTAATAATATATCTTCACATGTTCCAATAGTTTGTACCCATTGAGTCTGCAACTATTGTTACAACTAGGTGATTGGAACAAAAGATAAAGGCACATACATATGTATGCATACACATCTATCCATTAGCAATTACACTGTTTAGTTGTCAATGCAAAAACATACTTGTAAGTGGTGAGCAACAATGACTCTTGCACGCTATTGAAATCAGATACTAGCAAATACTGTGGCACTATTAAAAGTTTTGGATGCAAAGGATGTGTGACTGGAGGTCTGTAATTCCTGGTCATTGTCTCTGTTGCAGATTATCTGATCTCAAAGGAAGCTGGAGCTCTTGTTGAAAGCCTCCAGTCTGTGACGGAGGCTGCCTTATGCATTGGCACAGCTGGTGCTGAAGTTCCCTTTCCTGCCAAATTTTAGGATACAAGAGGAGATACCCCAGCACAGACACCCCTAGTATTTTAAGAACAACAATTATGCTCTGGTCTGTTGCTTTGAAAGCGAAAAGGAGAACAGCTTTAGGGAGAAAAGGGGAAATTGTCCCCAGTTCATTCTTTTAACAGCACTGTAGCAGAAACGAACACAGCTCTGCCAAATGGATTTAGAAAGCCAGAGGCTATACAAAGCATAGCAGGTGATAGAAGAATTGGAGATTAATCATTTTTGGTATTGTATTTAGTGTTGAATTTCATGCATTTATAATCATCATCTCTTCAGTACCAACATCTTACCCAATATTGATATTCTGGCAGATGTTATAAATTAAGCATGTTAACTCCACTTGTCAATGTCTATATAAAATATAAGATTATTAAAAATGAACATACAATTGATGTATTATTTTTATTCTTTACTGATTTCATAGTGGTTTGTTTTTTTTTTTTTCTTATTTGCTTTGTAGCTTTTTATGTTTGACAACTTTAGGTTAAGGAACACATACTTTTATTTCTAGAGATACTAGATTAAAGATTTTGCTCAAGCTACAGCAAATAATGGAGAACAGAAACAAGTGATGAGAGAATATTATTTGTTTCTTTCAGATCAAGTAAGGTTTAATACACGTGCCTGTGTCTACACAAAAAAAATTCTACCAACTTAAATATTTATTTTATTCTGAAAAAAAAGAGTAAGAGAGACTTTACAATAGGCTTTTAGTCTTGCTACGTAGGATAAACAGATTCTATTTAAGGTACTTACAAAGGCTTTAGCATCAGATTAAATTTGTAGCTCTATAGCATAAAAACAAAATTACATTATGAAATTTTTCAGAATATGTACTGAGTCATACACTATTTTCAGTGATTTATTACAGAGAGAAAATAAAAGATTTTTCCATGTGAAATATGTACTTAGAAGCTTATTTGACTTTATTTTATTATGAGACATTTAACAGTAAATGTTTATTGTATGATATACTTGTGTGTTGCTTCAGGTAAAAATATTATTTAAAATGTGTATGTATGTGGACTTACTGCCCCCACCAGACTCTGGTATGCTGAACCAAGATGGAATTCCTTCAGTTAAAAGCATTGGTGAGGGTGGAAATTGTAAACCTAAGACTTAAGTTCATTGAATGTTTACTGTAGATACCTTTCAAAACACATCTTGTGCTCTTCCTAGACTGGTGTTTACATTGTGGCACTGGAGTGTACTCTACTGCTTGTATTCCCCAGTATTCAGAGGTGTCTGTAAAGACTTGTCATTTCACAGTCATACCTTGTATACACTTTGCCTCACCTCCAGTTGCTTTTTTTTTTTTTTTTCTTTCTTGGTTAAATTTAGAACTTTAGAAGTATCTTCTCCTAGGAATATTTCAGTCAAAGGCACTAATCTTTTCTCTTTATTCTTTTTTTTTAGCCTGTCTTTAAGATAGGCAATTTCAAGGCATTATTGTTAAAGAAGCAGAAATTTCACATCCTCACATGGTTCATTGAATAGCTAACATTCTATTTTTATGTATGAAGAACAATGTTTTTAAAATAACTTAATTGTCTAGACCAGAAAAAATGTATTCAGTATAAAAGCTGTAACACAGGATTTTACAGACACATTGCAAGACCTAACAATATTACTGAGACTAAATGTAGCCCTGTATTAGAGATATTAATATTTTAGAAATAGGGAAATAAAAGATCCCTTTAAATTTTGCTTATCTTTAAATGCAGGATCTTAGCAGAGGGACTAAGACACTAAGGCATGCAATGATTTAATCTTCACTCTATTCAGTGGACATTGCCATGCATTTTTGACTTTTTTCTCTGACATGAGAGGTACATTTAACATAAAATGTTGACCTTTTCTGTCAGGAGCTGCTAAAGAGTTTTAAAGCAAGTATTAAGGCCTGTTTTGGAAAAATCGAATGCTATTTGATTGTACTTTCAGAACTGTAACAACATTATGCCCATTCTATGTAACACAAGTTGGAGGCAAACATGGATCCCAAGGTGCTATATGTTTGACAATGTCCTCCTAAGTTTTAGCATATTCTTTTTGTGCCGAAGTATCCCAGGGGTGTAAAGATTTATGGTCTGTCTTTGTCTCACTTAACCAATACTGCTTAGAACTCAGGAGCAGGTAGTGCACATCAGTAACGGCAACAGTTATGGACTGAATGTCCATGGAAGTAATTTTATTTTAATACACATTCTCAGTCTGTCTCCTTGCAATCTTTTCACTTTCATAAGACATTTTTGCAGTACAGACTCTCAACATATATTATTCCTTCTTGATTTGCAAACATATGTTGTGCAGCACTATAGAGATTATAAAACAATGGTTCCTCCTGTCCTGAGCAGTTGTCAGATTGCAGATTTTCTATTAATAAAATATTACATTTCTATGTACCGAAACAATACAAAACTAACCTCATTACAGAAGGTTCACACATCAGATACTAAGCATACAGTTCACTTGGGGTTATTACAGAACAGCCATCTCATATAATGATGCTTTTAGTGCTGCCTGTTGATATCATCTAATTGCTATTCCAGAACAACTGAAACCAAGAACACTTTAGATTTTATATTTCCTTGCTGTATGAATACATTGATCACAGAATAAAATTCAGAAACTGTATCTTTAAAGGTTCAAATATTAACTATGTCTAATAATTCGTCAGGTATCAGTCTAGACTTCAGCCTGAGTGATCAAGTATCATATAAGAAGACATAATAAATTATCAACTTCAGAAGGAAGCTAATCCATCCCTCAGAATGGTACATATATAAATAGGACCTGTGGAGAGCAGAAATCCTGCGTTTGACTCAGAGCTATGCAGTTTATGCCTTTTTCTCTAGGCGTATGCGCTCTATAGTAGAATGTCTACATGTACAGTTTCCTTTTCATTTTCTTCATAATTAATTAGAAACTATATCAGCCTTACCCTGCCTTCCCACGTGCCTTCTTTCCCCAGAGACTCCCCGCTCCTGGTCATTAGGACCTTTAGATGGGTGCTGTGAATATTTGCTTGGCTGTGCCACAGAGCACCACAGAAAGCAGTGCTGACATTGGCACATTCTTTTAAAGAAGCTTTCTATTAATAAACCACACATGAAGAGTTACTAAGTTCACTTGAAGCCCCCATGAGTTCCAGGCATAACTGCCTCCTTTTCACAAGCAACACCATGTTCTGCCCTGTAAAACCCATGGTATCAAAAGCAAATGCAGAAATCATCCTGCACTCTCCTCTTGACAACAGTATTCCTCACAAATGATTTCAGGTTTGGCTCAAAAAGACTGCATTTTGTTATTGTCCCTCTTTGTTAGGTACAAGCACATAGCAATTATCTGCTTCCTATCTCTGTCCATTTTACTGAAGGAGACAAGATTTTCCTACCAGAATGGAAATGCAAATATTATTGAAAGCAACAAATGAAAACTTAGGGGATGAAAAATGAGCTTTGCCCACTAACATTTCAGTGATGCCAAATATAGGATTGTGACCTTTCAAATTACAGCTTTTACAACATAATGCAAGGCCTTTCAAAAAGAAAATATTTTTAATTCTATTCATCTAAAATAAATGTGTGCCTATGTGCAATCAGAGGAAAAAGTATATGCATTTTACCGCTGCTGTACACATCAAAATAAAAGCGTGGGGAGAGACATCAAAAGTAGGGGATATCTTAAACTTCATATAACATGTACATTTGTAGTGTTTTACATGTATTCCTGTACTGCCTTACAAAAATCCTGTCCTGTACACATTGTGCGATTAGATTTAAAGGAGCTTATTTTTATTCACAGCTAGGTAAAGAAAAAATATATATTCCTGGAATCAAAGTGAATTAAAAGGAAATTACATGCTAGGGGAGAAGGTAGCTCAGTTTTCTCATCAGCAGTCTAATCATGAATGACCCATAGGCAACTCACATTACACATGGAGTCTGCTGAAAATTGGGCATCACTGCCAGTAAAATCTGTTTCTTATCTTCAGTCCAAGTCTTAGATTGCCGCCTAAATAGGAACTGGGGTGAGGAATACAAAGTGCAAAGCACTGCATTAAACTGACACTGTATATCACTGTTTGGCAGGCTGTATATTTTTTACTCAATGCATTTTGCAGACAGAGATAAATATACAAAACTATGATAGGTGTAAGTAATGGGATTCTTCCTAGTCTGATTTCGTCTTTCAGTTACACCAGTCTCATTGAAGTTAACAGTGCTGCTCCAGTATAAGAGAAAACTTTTGAGTGTGATGGGTGGGAGAGTGGTACTTTCTATCTTGTACCACGCTACAGGCACACTAAACACTGTGAACTTCCAAGTAATGAAAAGCTGCGAGATCAAAGCACAACTGTTTCCATAACCACCATGGCTAAAACCTGATTATGGTTTAAGTGACTTCAAAAGCATTATGTGAAGGTTGACTTTAGCATTTGAACTTAAACTGCATTGATACTCCAGCAACATTATGTATATAGAGGAGTTTTTACTGCTGCTTTCCACTCTGTTAGGGAGAGATGTGATTGGTTTTCAATGACTAGAAAGAATGCCTTCATTAGTATTATTTTTTTCACATAATAATTTTTTTTTTTTTTTTTTTTTTAAATGTACATTGGAGTGGGGGGGAAAAAAAAAATTCAAATTATTCCTGAAATCATATAGAATTCTTGGAAAAATTTCAACAAAACCAGCTTACATATTAAGAAATTCTGGGTGTTTTGATAATCTAATTTTTCATTGTTAATGAAGTATAAAATAACAATAAAAACAACATCAAAGAACTTTCAGAATAAGAAACCTAACTGCTAACTTGGAACAAACTTTTAGTTACTTCCCTAAAAAAATTATCACTTGCAGCACTGTTTTGTGATGACCTTAACTTATTCTTTGAACTCATTTCAAAACTGATCTGAAATAACTGATTCACACTATTATTTGCACAGAGACAGAATTATGATGATAAATAGAATTCATTAATATATTTAGTAAAACATTGCTGTGTAGCCACATAATATGTTTTAAATTGTCTGTATTCATTGCAAACACTGGCTGATATGATTATATAATGTTACATGTGATAAACACAAATTCCAGTTTAGCAGGAAAACTCAAAAGAAAGGAAAGACATGGGCTGATTAAACTGTGGAAGATGGTCTTGTCTTATCACATCATTGTTCTCAGCTTTTTACTAGCTACTTATGTATTTCAAATGGCAGGAAAAGGTTTTGTGTGTTACTTATTCCACCACTAAACCACCTTTAAAAGCACCAGTTTATGCATGGCAGATCAGTGTCAGTACTCTTTTTTCTTTTGCTAATCCAGCTGAGAAATACAGAATGTCTATGTATTGCTGTTTATTCTTGCTGTTACGCTAACTCAGCTCAAATACTTTTGCATAATATAAACTGTTTTCTAATACTTATTTGAGTATATAGAATTTACTCAGGGTTACTTCTTCAAATAATCTCTGGAGTCACCTGTTTTGTTACTGCGCTATAATACTGAAGCATGTACCTTTCAGAATTATGCGCTTGAAGAAGGACATTACAACATCAGTGCTTTTTAATAGTTAAGGATATTATAAGTAATGAGATCCTTGGCTGGACTGATCTGCAAATTCTGAGAATTTCCTTATAAAATTAACTTTTACCTTTCCATCTACAAATGTGTTCAGAATTTTGTTTAATAGTAAACTTTCCTAAGCGACGTACTTCTGCAATAAGAAATCTATGAGACTCCTTATTAGACTTCCATAGCACCTGTGGAGGAAAGAAAAGAAGTTGTTGTGGGGGCTTTCCTCTCTGCTTAAGTAAGTGAAACAATCAGCTTTGCTTAGTTTAGAGATAGCAAATCAATGAGACCAAGCCAAGTTTCCATTCAAGTCAATAGCAAACTCCTGTAGACTCATATTGAGTGTTGTTTTAAGAAAGAGGACTCAGCAAGTCACAATATTTTCTACAGAAAAAGATGCAGATATGGGCAATTTCTTTGAGAATCATTGGTAATAAGAGTTATGGTAATAAGTGAAATGGAAAGGAAACATAAAAATGGTGAGGTACTGGGGGAAAAAAGGGTCCAATTTAGGTGTATGGGGACTTTGTAGCTTAGTTTTCAAGACTGTATCGTTTACCCATTCTGAACACATAGAAAAGATTTTAATAAAAAGGAAATGCGACAATTAGATTTTGAGCTGTGATCTACTTTGCCCTTCATTGAGGAGAGTTTCTTCGTGCTTTCTTAAGTAAATTACTGCTAAATACAGTGGTTATTCAGCAATATTGGGGGATGGACTGTTTCTAAGCCCAAGTTTGTCATTATTGCTTTGAGTGTGAAATTTTTCAGAACACTACACACACATACATTATATCGTTGGAAATGCATGAAAAAAAGAAATCCTTAGTCTTACAGAGAAAGCCTCTGGGACCTCGGATGTCAGTTTTAGGAGAGAGATTACTCTACCTATAAATTCATCTCTCCTAGCACTGACATCCAAGGTCCCAGAGCCTTTTTTCATATCACTAAAGACTTTTTTAATGCAATTCCAGCAATGTAGTGCATTCCATTCTTTACAAGAAATGCTCAGCCATTCATATTGCAGACAGCCAGACATCCTGCTGACTGTTTGAGAATATTAGGAAACTGTTGGAAATGGAAGTACCAAACTACCAAATTGCACTAAATTTTCAGTAAGTTTTCAAAAACTAAAATCCACTCTGTATTTCAAATGAAAAATGTCATGTGGAAAAGAAATAAAATAAAGATACCAAAAATTAAAAACAAAAACTAAAAGCAAAACCAACAACAACCCCCCCAAAAAACTCAAACAAGTAAAGCATAAGCTATTAAGAATGTTTTATGCCCACATTCACTGTATGTGTGTGTGTGCGTTTCATGTGGGTAAGCTGCGAGAAATGCAAAGGTGTCTCTCATGATTCATCAGTCTTCCATTGGTGTTATGGCACAAAATCTTCCTTCATGTAGTGAAAAAGCTCTAAGCTTTCAGCAAATAACAGTCACAGATCAACTACATTAAAAGAGAAATATTCATTTTTTGCCAGCAAGAGTTGTTTCTGTTCAAATTTAACCGCTTCAGTTACTGTTGGCAAATGCTATGAGGACTTCAAGACAATTTTTTTCATGTGAATTGTAGGGAAAAGAAATTATAGGTATTTAAAGCAAGGTAGAGATGTGTTACTAGGTGCAGCATAGAGGTGTACTTCTAAGAATTCAGGAATATTAATCTGGACAATACATATTCCCAGTTAGGAGCATATGGGTGCTAGCAAACTCAGTGAACAGATAGACTTTTTCAGATTTGCACTACAGCAGCTGCTTGCTGAAGGATCCCTGGCAGCTGAACAGCTCCAAGGTATGCTGCTTTTTAGGCATTAATAGACCAGAATAATCTATGATCATGATATAAGCTCCAGAGATATGATGTCAACATGGTACTGACACTGCTTTACAGGTAAATATAGGTGCTTTAAAGGGTATTTCTGATGTTTGATGTTAGATGATTTAGCTGACAAAATAAACATGAACCTAGGTGGCACTGCAGTCACCTGAGTGCATTCTTTTTTCCTAGGAGTGTTGGTAGGAGGAAGAAAGAAAAAAAAAAAGATAAATTAAAAAGGAAAAAAGGAAAAGACAAGAAGAGAAAGGAAAAAAAAAGAAGTAATACAAACACACAAAAAAAAAGAGAAATAATAAGGAAAAAAAAAGTAGATAAAGCAAATTAAAATAAAGGGGAGGAAAAGAAAAGGAAAAAAGAGGGAGGGAGGTAAAGACGGAGGGAAGTAGAAGAAAAGCTTCAATTTGTTTGTGGTGCTCTTCAGAAAACTCCAAATGGCCTTAACAACACGAGTCCATGCAACATCAAATCCCAGCTGAGGTCAGGGAACTTTGTGGAGACTAAAACATCTGTTGTTGTATAGTCAGGTGGGGAAATATAACTTCAACTGAGAGGAATTCTAGAAGCAGCTGAGATTTTTAAAACTATTATTTTTATACATTGACAAGTGAAGTTTTGAAAGCTTAAGTGACCCAATGCATCAATAGCAATATACTTTAAGTTCAGAAAAGTCTGAGGATAGACTTGCCTGACACAGATATTTTTGTTCTGAGCTTAGGCCTGTTGTAATTTTTTCCAGCTCTCTCATCTGCCTTCCAGAATCACAAGGCCTTATTTCAGTTATTGTCATGACTGTAGTACAATAGCTGCTTCAGCCATCACTTTTGAGGACATGCATGTTTTCTCTCTGAACTGCAAAAATGCTTGTTACTGTTGACAACCACTTAACATGCAGAACAAATAGTTTTTCACACTGGAAACAAAAATGTTAATTGTTTTAGATGTGGTTATGTTTTTAACAGGAGATTGGACAGCTTTGCAGTCTGGGAATCAGCTAAATAGTCTTTTTTTTTCTTAGACATGCATAGAGATCTGGGAAGTGCATTTTATCTGTCACTGTAGCTAGCAAAAGACTAAATGTGTCTACATCTGGCTTCATGCCCTATGAACTACATTTCCCCTTACTTTATATGGACTGTAATTACACAAAAGGGATAAAAAGGTCTGGGATGCTGCCACTTAAAGGCAAGTAGGATCCATTCCAACCAGAAATTTATAACCCTCTCTAAAATCTGAGTCTTATTTCCTTCCTTTTTCAAACTAGACCCAGACCCAGATTAGCAGCAGCCCCTGGAGGAATGAAGAGGAAGCATATTACACCTGAGCAGTGGTAGGATATCCCTGAATATCATCAAGCTCCTAGCACTGGGGAAGTGGCAATTTGGGCTGAGCCAAAAAGGGGACATATAGATAGAGTTAAAAAATGCTTTACAAGGATCGCTGTTGCATCAAGATGTAAGATGCAAATACCCTCACCTTGCTCACATTTTCTTGTTGATAATTATCCCATACTCTTTTGTATGATACTGTACTTTCAATCTCTATTGCCTTACATGTGTGTATACATAGACACATGCATATGTGCACAATTCTGTTAAAACTTTCCTTAAAACTTGGAATTTGCTAAAATGCACTTAAACTGTTATGCTAGAAAACCTGTTAACTCCCTCTATGTAAATAGAGAGAAAAGACATCATGACAGAGTAGCGCTTAGGTGGGACAACTCTAGATCTTAACTAAGCCACTGCTACTTATATGACAGCATCATGCTGTTCAAACGTTATCATAGTCCTGCAGGTAAAATATGATTACGATTTCACTTGATCCAAGATCTTCCCCAGCCACAGCATCATACCTCTGCTGCATCTGGTTCTGGTGTCTTCGTAGCATCTGTAAGCTCTACATAGGTATCAGTGGAAACTTTTCATATGACAGTTAAGACATTAAGTTATGAATAAAATACTTTATTTGAGACACCATATGATGGAAAGGACGGCTGTACAATAACTACATGACAAGAGAAATTAATCCACTGATAGAGACCTACTCACAGCCTAAGAATATCTTAAGTAACAAATGCAACTTGTGTTTTTAAATTCTTCTGCCTAAAGATACAAGAACTCACATAGCAAGGAAGGATGGTTAGAAAAGAAGTAATCACTTTTATATAGCAATTACACTATTTGTTTTAGCTGCTCCTTTTCCTTGTCTGCAGAGGATTGCTTGTTTTGTCTTTTGTTAAAATTTTATAAACTTTTTAAAATTTACTCAGCCAAAGATCAACTCTTCTGTATTGGCTTTCCCTAAGCAGAAGTCTCAGTCTGAAGGAAGCTGTACAGATGTCCATTAAAAAACAAAGAAGAAAACTCAGGGGAAAATAAAACAAAAAAAAAGCCAACTTAATTCTAATTTACACTCCACATTGAGTGTTTATAGAAAAGCAACAAATGAGAGGAAAATGTTATTCTTCCCTTTTCTTTCATTAGTCATGAATGTAGTTGTGTAGGAAAATATGCCAAGTTTTTGCTGTATTTTTTCCAACATCAGGTCTGTGAAGGGTTAAAAGCAGACAGAAAGGGGAAAAAAAAAAAGAAAAAAAAGAGATCAGAGAAGCGTAGACAAGGGGGAAAATATTGTTGAGCAGGAGAAAATGAAAAGTTCCAAGGCAACTGCCTCAAAAGATGTACAAATTGGAGGAACACCAGAGACACAACTGACAGAAGCAGAGTCCAAAAGCTACACCAGGCAATAGCTGTGTCCATGACTTCAGGCTTATCACTTTGCCACGGTTTTAATAAACTGACATCTCTTGTGTATATATCCATCACCTTTTGGTACCTCCAAGAAAGTCCACTTGTGAACACTGATGGAACTCCTGCTTTACTGAGGACATAAAAGCAATATATAAAAATTCAAACATAGGTTTTATTAGTAGGCATACAGTAAATGATTAATTTTCATTAATTAATCTGGGCTTTCCTAAAACCACCAATGTATTTGAGCAGATTTTTTTCACTCTTTTCAGAAGAATGAGTAGCATGTAGACATTTTAATAACCTCACATCTCAAGTGTATACATTTCTAGTACCTGCAAGCAGCATGATTAATCTGTCTACTGCTTAATTTCTTAACTTGAAAGGTAGTAAGCTATTTAAACAGAAAGGGAGAAATGCTTTATTAGAAATAAAGAGGTCATTATATTTTTAAGAACTTAGGCCCCATCTCCTGGCTTTACTTGTTACATATTTTCATTCTTCGTAAAATTATAGGCTACCTGCTGTCAAGCAAATATGAAGATCATATGAGTAAGTATAACCAGGTAAAATGTAACCAAGCAGCTCATCTGTTTCCTGCATCTTCATAGCTTATAGGATTAAAGCATGACAAGCAGAAAAGTACAGGGATCACAGTTACACAGATAAATTTTCATTTGGGTTTGTTACTTTGATGTGATTCAAGTAAATTCCTTTTAAGAAGTACGGATGTGGTTGCCACTTATGGTGATTTAGTGTAATCTAATTTGGTTTAATATTTTACAATATAACTTACTTTCCTGGGTCTTTTCTGAAGATTCAAGAAAATTCCCACTTAAAAGACCTGACTAGGAACCTATTTCTATAAACTTGTTGAAGGGGTAAATTGGGCTGGGTAGAGAGGTTACCAGTTTTCCTTTTTCAGAAGTATCAGACAAATGTTGTTATAAATAAATTCAAATATGCTGCACCTCTTATGTCTCACCTGTCAAGAAGGTTAATAAAGCCCTGTGTCTAGCTTGTCTTTCTGAAGACTTGACAACTACACTTGTCCAGGCTTTCAAATGCATTGCTGGTAGGTGAATGCAAAAAACCACAAACCCAGACTGCATTAAAGTGATTCTGTTTGAACTTTTCTTCTGAGGTAAACATGTTAGAATCACTTACGAGTTTTAGAATTTAAAAAGCTAGATTAAAAATATAATTAACTAACACCGTTATTTTTTTCATAAAGAAACCACAGGATGAGAAACAGTATAAATAAAGGTAATTTGGTAAGAAATCTGTTTCAGAGCACTGGGACAGGACTTTTTTCCAAGCAATGTACATCAGTATGGTGACTATGCAAATAAGCTATTACCTTCCATATTGTCTTTTAAAGCAACTTCACGTATAGTTATGACAAATATAACCTTAATAAAATTTTTCTCTCCACATCATTTCGCTCATCCATAAAACTCCTTTGAAGGTTTGTATTAACAGTTTAGCGTATGGTACATGTCTCTGCACAGCTTGGTCTCCAGTTTCAAGGATCTGTTCACCATAAAATATTTGTTTGGCTACTGTCTTACTGTCCCACTTTATTCATTAGAATTTACTGGGAGGAATTCTATTTTGCACAACAGCAAAAACTCTTGAGGAAGAAAAAGCAACAACAACTAAAAGCTTTAGAACCTTTAATCCAAGCTGGTTTCCTGGAACTGAACATTTTTCCATAGCCTGAAAACAAATGAAAGATTTCATAGGTAAAGAAATTTTACAGCAA
The DNA here is from genome assembly GCA_032466535.1 of Forpus xanthops. NCBI lineage: Eukaryota > Metazoa > Chordata > Aves > Psittaciformes > Psittacidae > Forpus > Forpus xanthops. The sequence goes on along the minus strand of JASSUY010038686.1, from coordinate 8,562 downwards.
AAGACGTATTAGAATATGAAGGGTGAACAGGTCACCAAGAAATGGGCTTCTATATAATCACTTTTTCCAGCAGAAAAAGCATTATGCGCTTTTCTCTAAAAATTTGTTGACCACAGTTTTCCCATGGGCACATTTGCACTAACAAAAAGCATCTGCAAAGAGTAAATAGTAGAGATCTGATATTACCATATTTAGCATGACTAATCAAATAATGAACGGATTGAACATTTGCAAATTTTACTGCGCATATAGATGTGACTGATGACTGTGATGAACAGTTTGTGAATTACAGCATGATTAATGGAAACTGGTAGATCTCAATCCATGCTCTTGACAGAGATATGAAATAGTTTGTACAGTATATGAGTCTCTGGCTGAAAGCTTGATACTTCAGCAATTAAATGAGCCTGACAAGCACCTGGCCACTGCATTTGCAGATGAGTCTGCGCATATCTAGGCAAATGGAATTACTTAACCAGCACATAACGCTCATAAATCTGGACTCCCTGTTTTTCCCCTGCTTAAGTAAGGGAAATACCCAGGTGACTTTAAATCGAGGAGCTTTACAAGGTTCTTGAAAGTCTGAGGGTTGTGAAATCTACTAGAGTATTCTAGTTTATGGAAGCACCCCACTTTCAAATTCACTGTTTATTACTGCCTGATTTTTTATTTCATTGTTTTGTTGAGACAATGCTGATATTTAGTATATCTCCTATCACAGAAGATCCTCACTTTACTGGTTTTGTGTTTTCCAACTAATATTATAATGGAAGCTCACAGGCCACGTTAAATTTCTATATCCTTTCAAGGCAAAACTTTGCTTGGGTAAGTGAAAAGACAGTGTAGGAGACAGAGTAAGCAAAGAAAACAGAAATATTGTTAATTCTTTTTCACAATTACAATCAAAGACTATCTTTATCTCACCTCCCCTATTGCTAATCTTTGGTCAATACCTGAGTAAATTTTCCCCCTGCAGACTTATTCATTTTTAAATCTCACATCTTTCTCTCTAAGTCGTAACACTTCTTAGCTTGAAGCTGTTTCTTCAAGTCCTCTCCTTGTGATGTCAATCTATTACCTGAGCCCCACACTGTTTTCTGACTTGCTTCCACAATCACTCTCTAAATCCTTATTCTTCAAGGATCTAGTCCTGTCTATTTATCTCTCATTCCTCTCCATTTTGATGCTTGTGTGTATCATATTCTTTCAACTCAGAAGCATGGATTTCTTTAGCTCAGCTGTGAAATCTGTGCTGAAATAACATATACTCATCCCCTATAATATTTCAGTTTCTTACAATATGTACAGAACATACAAAATTAAAACAAAGTATGCAATCTTCAGCCTTGCTATAACCAAACTACAGACAAAACCACATAGTTACTGGCTTTACCATAACAAATTTGAATGTAGCTTCTGGCAATATTTTAACATCAATGTAACAAACTGTGCAAAAATAGTGACAAAAAAGACTGGAAGACTGAAGTACACTGATTTTTGTCACCATATAGACCTTCCTGCCATGCAGGGTTAATGATGTATCATCCCTTTCAAATCAGTGCTTCCTGAAGTTGTTTCGTAAAATGAAATAAAATAGGAACAATGCTCTGGTAATCATTCCCATGGGATCCCTAATGAACAAAAGGTTTTGCCTACCCTCTGGGCCTACTCAGGTGGTCTTTGGTCTTTGGATATTTCTGTCCTGCCAGAGCAGAAAAAAAAAAAACAGCAACCACAAAACCACTAACTGAAACTGCAGCAAAATCATTTGTTTTTTCAGAAGGCAGTAGAGGCATCCCTATTGTTAAGGTAAAGGGAATTAAAAAAAAAACAAACCAGAAAATGGAGTTTTTAAGCACATCTGAGGAAACCACACTGCTGAGAATATTTCCTCTACAGAAAAAAAGGGAAAAGTCTGGGAGAAGAAATAATTTGAAATTCAAGTAACTAAAATAATATACACTTTGAAATATCTAATTTGAAAATAAAATACCTAATTTGAAATTTAAATGTCTCACAAAAGCGTTCCCAAAATCTGAATAGGCACCTGGACAATGATGATGTAGTACCACCAATTGATGAAAATACTACTGAAAACAAAGGTTTTGTCTATGATATTGAGGATAAAAATCTTGCCTTCGCTGAAGTCAAGAACAAAGCTCTCATGGACTTCTGCAGGGACAGGGTTTCAAACTGAAGCTTCGGAAGTATTGCAAACCTGCAGGTAAGACAATTATTACTGGTTATAATTTCATACTAAAATCATTATATAGGATTCCTATATACATATCTATATTCTCAATAAAGTATATAGAAAAATTTCTTTCTTTTTTAATATGTAAAAAAGCAGCTGCTCCAAATATATAGTGGAAATAGAAGGGTTTTTTTTTTAAAAAAAACAAAGTCTGGAAGTGTCTGTCATATTGTTATGTCTGTTGTGCTATATTATTTTAAATCCTCAACTAATAATCTGTGAAAAAGAAAAGTGGACATTCAAAATTAATATATCCCATTTCTTTCATTTTTTTCTCCTTGTTTAGCTTACTCTAATGCTGGCTTCCTTTGAGGAAAGCACTTGCTAAAAAGTGCTGATCATTATTTTACTTTTTACAGCAAAAAGTTCGAAAACCAAACATATGAATACAAACAAATCTTAAAAACCTTTCTCATAGAAAAGTTGACCCTAAAGACGAAGGCCATTTCAAAAGTATAAAAAAAAAAAAAAAAGATTTTAAATAAAAGAACATAAATAGTGATCAATTCTGCTTATAGAACCCTTATACTACAGCAGGGCCAATATGTTGCCCTGTGGGGTGTGGATACAGTTCTGCCCAAAATGCAAGAATGACACAAGAAGGAAGTAAGAGACTGCACCGTCTAAACCAAAGACTCATTTTTATTATTTTTTTAGCATTTTAAGTCTATCCAGCAGTGGATACACATGTATGAACCCAGGCATGCCACCATCATAGAATCATACAATAATTAGGGTTGGAAAGGACCTTAAGATCATCTAGTTCCAACCTCTCTGCTATCGGCAGGGACACCTCCCACTAAACCATGTCACCCAAGGCTATATCCAACCCGGCCTTGAACACTGTCAGGGATGGAATATTTGCCACTTTGGGCACTATTCAAGTGCCTCGCTACCCTCATAGTAAAGAACTTCTTCCGTATATCTAACCTGAACTTACCCTGGTTAAGTTTACCCCATTGCTCCTTCTCCTATCACTACAGCCCCTAATGAAGAGTCCCTCCCCAGCATCCTCATAGCCCCTCTTCAGATACTGGAAGGCTGCTATGAGGCCTTCAAGCAGCCTTCTCTTCTCCAGGCTGAGCAACCCTAACTTTCTCAGCCTATCTTCATACAGGAGGTGCTCCAGTTCCCTGATCAGCCTTGTGACCCTCCTCTGGACCTGTTCCAACAATTCCCTGTCCTTTTTGTGTTAAGGACTCCAGAACTGCACACAATACTCCAAGTGAGATCTCAGGAGAGCAGAGTAGATGGGCAGGATCACCTCCTTCAACCTGCTGGTCACACTCCTTTTGATGCTTCCAAGGATACAGTTTGCTTTCTGGGTTGTGAATGCCCACTGCTGGCTCATGTTCATCTTCTCATTGACCAACACCCCAAGTCCTTCTCCACAGGGCTACTCTAAATCTCCTCTCTGCCCAACCTGTAGCTGTGCCTGGGATTGCTCCCACCCAGGTGGAGGACCTTGCACTTGGCATGGTCAAACTTCACAAGGTTGGCAATGGCCAACCTGATAAGCATGTCAAGGTCACTCTGGATGGCATCCCTTCCCTCCAGCATATTAACTGAATCACATGGCTTAGTGTCATCAGCAGACTTCATGATCACTCACTCAATCCTGTCCATGTTGCAGGCAAGTTTGTTGAACATCCGGGCAAGATAAGCTTACTTCTCAAGGTAATATGGAGAGAAGCCTCACTCCCACAATTTGCCTTTGAGTGTGTAAAAGTCTGACTTCTCTGCATCTGTGCATATGTCTGCTGCATCACGCTTCCTCAGTAACCTGGAGAAGGAAATGGAGAGAAACATACTGGAAAATTGCTGCCCTCTGCCCACCATGCACAGCAGAAAACAAGGCCCAGGAGATGGTGTGCTTCCAAGACATCCCTAGGATCGTCAGGCAGGCAGCTGAAACTGGGAGCTGGGATAGTTCTGAGTCCTGCACTGTGGGCACCTGTCTACCCCAATCCTCTACTAACACTGCATTTCAAGATGAGAATTATTGTATCTTCAAGGGCAGATTCAGAGAACTGCTTCCTGGAAATGAAAGCAGCTGTAGAAATTAACAACCTTTGCCACTACTAAACTCTAATGGGCTGGAACTGTTAGCCTGAAAAGATTTTAGATGCCATTACCAATCCCTTGTGTCATCATTCTTTCAGTCATTCACTGACACAATGTCCCAATGCCACGAATTTGCAGAAATAATTGGACACTTTGCACTCAAATTCAATACACCTTTTCCTTCAAGTTGCTTTTTGTGACACATGATGACCAAAGATTAAAAAAAAACAAGAATACAGAAAATTTCTTCTTGTTTCAGAAGCTGAAAAGACTAATACCTCAAAGTGACCTGCTGCAAACTTGATACTGATTTTGGCCAGATTGCAGGAAGATAGAATTGGAAATGTTCACAATAGCAATTTAGAATAAACTATTCTTGAAACAAATGTGACAATAACAATTTTAACGAAAAAGAGAAAGGCTAGAAAACAGATTGTGTTTTCAAAGTCTCTGAAGTCTCTAAATGAGATATTTGCTGCATCAATAACAACTGCAAGAGCCACAATTTCAAAAGGTGTAACAAGGAAAGAACAAAGGTCTGATAAATATCACTAGGCAAAATTAGAACTTACCATACTTACCAATAGCACTTGTTCATCACCCTGTATTCCTTTGTCTGGGTCTACTTCGCTGGGGTTTTTGTTGTTGCTTGTTTTGCTTATTTCACTTCTTAAGCTTTAGATCAGATGGAAAGGGTCAGTCTTTTTACACTTCCCTATATTCAGTGTCATGCTCATTAGGGACATAGTGTGGCACTTCAGTTATTCAGTGTTGCCACAGAACAAAAAAAAGAATCTATACAAATTAGCCTAATTTTGTTTAAGTTAAAGTTACTGTGTTGTTGTTTCCTGAATGATGAAGGAACTCTGTGCTGATTTCATGATGCCTGTTGCAAACCTCTCAATTTTGATATATGTTCCATTACTATTATTTGTTATTTTTAATATTATTATCTTTATCAACAAATAAAAACAGCAGATATTTTTGTTGCTGTTGCCATTGCTGCTATTATTATTTGAGTGACTGATATCGTTGATATTATTTGGCTCAAATCTGTGAACAAAGTGCTGAACTATTAATTGTTTTAGGCACTGCTTGAAAAAAAATGTTCAGGTATTGCCCCGTTGCTGTGAATGTTGTTATTTAGATAAATTATGATTCCCTGGACAGAAGGCATAGTGTCTTAGTTGAGACTTACTGCATTAAAGAACAGACCAAAGAAGCAAATTAGTGACAGGATGCAATATGAACAAGGAAACCATGTATGAAATAAATAAATAATAATAAAAAGGAAAAGTAACCCCAGCTTACATAGACAGCCACACAGCTATGTCTGATCATGATTTACATCTGACATTCTCTTGAAACAGATGACATCTAATGGTCTTCTATGAAACACATTTCCATATTTTGTAGAGGCCACGTCCACTCACGTTGTAGAGTTTTGCTAAGGGCACACTGAAAATATGTCTACAGCTTTGTTCACTTAATTTTGTAAACAGAAAGTAAAAGACCTCCAGCTCTAACCTAATATTATTAGTACCTTTGTTTTCTTCCACATTATTAGTTGGAAACATGAATTCAAAATATTAATTAAGTTAGAAAAAACAGCAATTACAGTTGCTTTTGAGAAAGTTAATGTTTTTCTGAGAAGGTGATTCTTATTTTGATGATCTGTGTAATGACATGGCTATTGCTTTAAAAAGTGATAGCAAGCATTTATTGTCTTCTGCAAAATTTCAATTGACAGTGCATAAATACTTTAATAACCACATCCACAGAAGAAAATATGAGTAGAATCAGAGTACAGCATAAGAAAAGATGTAGGAGGTCTCATTAAGATATCTCTGAGATGACTGCATGAAAACAGCAGGGCCACTGATAATTCATGCTTGAGAAATGGTGAGCTATTTTCCAAGAAAAAAAAAAAGAAAATGAATAATTTCTTTTCAAGTACTTGAATATTAAAGAACTGGCAGAGGGCTTACAAAGCCAGAAGCAATGTCTTGTTTGAAGAGCTAAAATGTGTCACAAAACCATTCCTTACAGTTTTGCCTGGCTCTATATGTGCTGGAGCAAACTCACCTACACCACCTAAGAAAGTTAATGCTTAGTCCTAATCCCCTTCAGCTATATAGGAACCTTTGGGCATTAAGTCACATAAATAACGAATGGAAAAAGCACTGAAACAAATAAGAGGGCCTGGCAAAGAAACAAACAAATTAATCCCACCTTGAGTATTTTATTACCAAAACTAAGGCAGGAGGAGTTACTGGAAAAGAAAAGCATTCCATCTATTGCTTTAGATCAGAGAATTACTGCCTTTGATTTTAAATTTTTGCATACTTTACTCCTTTGAATTACATCTTTTAAATAGCTTTGTTAAGGTACATGGATCCTAAAATGTGTATGTAAGCAAAAAAAAAATCTGCATTGGCCTGAACCTTGCTCAAGTAATTCATTGCCTACCCACTGGGATATCTTCTTTCTCCAGGCTTTGTCTGAACACTGCCTTTCTGCCTTTCTACTCTTTCTACACACATTATTTTTTGGCAAGATGGTTTCCATCTTGCCAAGTGCCACTGGCCGAACTCTCCTTTGCCAGTATGATGTAATGTTACTTGGCTATACTCCCTCATGTATTGCTCCTTTGTCTCTTTTGAAGCAGGTTGCCAGCACCACAGTATGACTAAGATCAGAATACGCTCTTACATGATACTGGTTGCTGCTTTTAAGTTCATTTCACTATCGTCTCACAAAAATAATGAATTAAAAAAAAAAAAAAAGAAGAGACAAACTGTATAAAAGACCTAGACACATTTTTCTTTTTATTTTCTGAAGAATTATAAGCAAAAAAAAAGTTATCAGCCCTTGGGATAATTCTCACAATTCAAATAGCATCAATGAAAACCACTATGTCTATCAGTGAAGTGCATATGTCTCATGTAAACATTCCTGTGAACTATTGCTTCTGCGCAAATTAAAGATAAATGAATAGTGGACTATGCCATCATAATTTTATGGGCTTTTTTACTGAGTTGCTGTAGTTCACATTAATATTTAATGGTCTTTTCCCTCATGTCTGGTAAGCAAAGAAAATGTTCTTGGGCTGCCAACACTTCACCTCTATTTCCAGAGCAGAGGAAAGAAAAACAAAGCAATGATGCCAAGTTCCTATTTATTAACTGGTTTTAACTAAAAGGATTATCACAACATTAAAAGTTCTGAAGAAGACAGATACTGTGAAAATTTAAACTTTCTGCTCAGAAATACAGAGGTAAGAGGAAAACATCTATTGTTCCAGGGAATAAAGTATTAATAAAAGAGCTGTTCCAAGCTCCACTTGCCTCCCGTTAGAAAGCTGAAAGCTAAGAACTATACATCATCTATCAATATCTCTAAGAGAGACATTCCACCTGCTTACCTATCCATATCAATGTATTCATACAGGAAGCTAACTTAAGTTGGAGAGAACACCCTTGAGAGCATCTAACAAGGAAACTTTTATTCAGCATCTGTAAGAGTTTAGGGAGGATTGCCTTTCTAAAGAATAAAAAGAATTCATTTTCTAACCAATCAAGAAATAAGAAGAGTACAAAAAAAAAAAAAAAAAAGCAGGACTAAAGGAGGACTATTTTAAATGTGCTACAAATATAAATGTATGTTCACAGTTATAAGCAAGTGTTTTGTAGAAAGGAGATTAAATTTGGAAAAGTTATTTACCCTTTTGTCCTTGCAAATTACATAAAACAAGAAAACATAAAGCAATTTTAACCAACCTATTTAGTCCATAAAGCGTATTTCCAGCACTTCCAGTCTTCACAAGGAGTGTCTTTTCTCCTCCAAATTATAAGGAACTTGTGCACATTTACATTGCAGTATAGCCTGGCACACTATAAAAATTATTGCCTATTCACCATTGACATCACCCCAGAAAGCTGAATATTTGACCTATCAATTATGGTCTATAATTCTTAATTTGGTAGTAATGAAAATCTGTGACAATCTTTGAGAATGAAATTCATTATAAATTCATTAATAGGAGCTTCTGTACTTTAAATAGATAGATGGGCATTCACAGCAGTCAGCATGAAAAATGTGGCAAAGAAAAATACCAGAAATAAAGGTACAGGCTTCATCAAGTGTTTCACTTGGGTTTTCTGTGTATTGACTTTTGAAGGACCTGAGGATTTTTTTTGCGATTTTTTTGTTTGTTTTAGGGGGTGTTTGGTTTCATTTTTTAA